>JAFELO010000065.1:2764-14064 GCA_017140195.1 Eumaeus atala
CTGATTAAGGGCCACTTCAAAGAGCCTTAAATCACCCAAATAAGTTAATAATCAAAACTAACTAATTACAGGCTCCCGATATCGTCGGCCGAAGCACGTATTGCACGACGCCGATGACGCGATCGCGATAGCAGTTGCCAAGCCCGCCCAAGAATACAAAGACAGACACATCATGAAACGCATTTACAGTAAAAAGCCAATAGGGCCAGCTAACGGATAGCAGCTTTTAGTCGGTAGTAGCTATCGCCTCACGACCTGAGCCCGATACACCCTTCGGACCCCCTCGTGTCGGCTGTGTGTTAGAATCAATCCTATGTACACCGCTCGTACCGGTCGAGCGTTGAAACCTTACATACACCTAAACACAGCTAGAACAAATGATTATTCATTTGTTCTAGCTGTGTTTAGGTGTGATATGAGCACGGGTTCGTATCCGGAAGCGGAAAGCTTAGATTACTATAGAAATATTATAAATGCGAATTTAGCGAACTCTGATAATAATAAACGAATCATGATCACGGCCTCTTGCTGATTTCATAGCGTCAATCGACCCTGCCCGTGAGAGGGGGGGGGGGCTCTTCCGACTAGCCAAACAATAAACGAGCTCAATTATCCTTATCCACGTAATCGCAACATAAACGGCGTCGTGCGCGCGCCGTCCCACTAGTGTGGGGAGGGGGGGTCGCTTTCCCCTTTTCGATCCTAAAAATAATCACTATAGGGTAACGCCCATAAAACATTCAGGTCCTTCTCTTCCCGTCTGCGGGAAAAGAGGGGATCTGTCCCCCTTTCGTCTATCCGATGAACTGCAGTGGTGAGGGCATAAGCGCCGCCAACAGTAGGTCCCGAAAAAAAAAAAAAAAAAACTTTGATCCGACCCGCGACTCGAGCCCAAGATATCACGACTGTGGTTGAACATGCTTAGACACTACACCACAAGACCAACAGGACAATAAGAAAGTTCTCGATACTGGAAGTAACGATATTTTCTTTTTTACTTTTGCTAGTACAATATAATTTTTCGATACTCTCTGATCATTAGTACGGTATCGATACTTTCTATTCAATACCGTATCCCCAATTATTACTTACGTGGTCCGTGGGAACTCCAATAGCCTTTCTCAGTTCATCTTGGCTTTTACCAGTTGCTCCATAAGCCAAGTTCCCAAGGGCTATGTATGCTGATAAAGGGGACACAATACAATTTCTTTTTGGTTGTATTAAAATAGTCTCCTAAAAATAATATAATAATTATTATTCGGTCAGTGGACGTCGGTGATGATGACGATAAATTATAATTCGGTCGTTTATACATTAAAAGACTTACGTTTAAAGTTCTTCTGTTATCTTAAACACTATGGAGCAGGACCTTTAGCCGGCAAGTAAAAAAAAGCGGGTCTTTACACGCATTTTTTTGCAGTGGAGTCAAAGGAACAGTCGGAGCCTTATAATGACCACAGATGTCCCAAAAAATATTTTTTTATGCAGATCTGTTGCCCTCAAATGGAACCACAAACCGCCACCATACTACATCAGAAACTCACAAGACGGCCGTGTTGTGTGAGCGAGAGTTACCTCCCCGGTTGTGCCGGCCCAATTAGGCTGCAACGGTAGCGTGGCACTGCGTCTTACTAAATGTACACACCCAGCTATATAAGTTAGTGCAATCCATTGCATTTAGGTCGTTCTATCGAATAATTCCTCTTCAATTTTTACCTATTCAAATACATTTATCTGCCGCAAGCTCACTTTCACAAAATATTTTAAAAAGAATTCAATGTTCACATTTTATACCTTTGGTTGACTTTAGTGGCTCCCTTCATACGAAATATTCTAAAAACTCAATATTGCCAATTCCTTCTTAAACTTCCGGAATTTTGGTCGTAAATCATACATCATCATCATCAATCATATCTTTTGATTAAGATTCCGATTGTCTTATTACCTCGATATTTGCTTAAAATTGGTATAACAGAAAGGGTACATACGAGGAAGAATTGTTGGAACAACGTGCCGTTAAAATCTATGGCCGTTGAAGTGATGAGTCCTGGCAGCCACGTGACGATAAAACAATCTAAACAATAACATTAATTGATTAGCTATAAGGCCAAAAAGATTATTAGGACAAAATGGTTATAAGGCCAAAAAGGTTATAAGGTATGCATAAAGCTAAAGTATTTCTTTTCAGTTTTCGCGCGGAAATGCAATGACGCACTGCCATCGGGTCTGGGTGGAATCCGATGGGGTGCGTGGTACTCGAGGATGGATCGAATACCTACTAAAAAACACCGGGGATGCCATCGGCAACCAAAACTGAAGTGCCACGGACCGGACAAGCTAGTCTTATTTTATTGTCGCAGACGCGAAATTGTCGGAAGTTTGGAGGAGGAAGCGACATCTCAAATGGCACATTCTTCACCATTAATTAACGCCACGGAAATGTCCCACAGTCGCATAGCAACGGCTCAGCAGCGGCTGTGGCTTGACACCACTAACAGCGCCATAGTCCTGGATCAGGAGCCGTAGGTCAGATGAGCAATCACATGAGGCCTTAACCTATCAAAAGGTAAACAATATGCCTGTAATTTTTTCAGAATCACGAGGACCTGTATTTTTATCGATAATTAGCTGTTACCCGCGACTTCGTCCGCGTGGACTACAAACAAAACCACGAGCCAACATAATTATTTCTACGGCCTATGTGTTAATCTGGTCTATAAGCTATAATATTGTAGAATGTCATTAAAATCCATTCGGTAGTTTTTACCCGAAAGAGTAACAAACAACTAACCATTCTTACAAATTTTTCTACGTTCCTAACCTTATTAGCATGATATAACTGCTATGCCACTAAACGAGTTGTTATAGATCTCTGTAATATGATAGCAACAATGAAACTACGACAAACCTCACCTTTCCCAGATATATTGCTGGCAACGGTCGATATGCCTGAAGAAGGTCCATCCAGACAAAAGGAATTCAATTCAATACTGTGTACAGGAAAAATTGGAGCTGATCCTAGCCAGAGCACATTCACTAACGCACTCCTCCTGTAGGGGATTGTGGGGAATGATAACCAGCAACAAAGGAGGTGGTGATTTAGTATCTTTCTTGTTCAACACAAACTTAAACTAACTCCGTACGTCCACTTGCGTGTCGAGAAGACACAGAACAATCATCGGCCTTACACTCACCACAAACGACGCGGCGCCCGACGGAACTAACACAGAACTGGCACGTGTCTAAAGATGCGTCATGCTCTAATAATATCTGAATCCGTTTGACACAAACATAAACACTATAACTGGACCTCCAAGGAGAAGTCCACGCACCTGGGATGCTCACAACATAATCATACCAATCAAAATCTCCTCGTACCCGACAAATATTCCTATTAGGTGTGCTGAAAACATAGACGCACAAGTTCCAAACTTCAGAACAACAATAATTAGATCATGTCACCAAACATGTCCACTGACAAACTACTACTCAAGGAGTCCTACAGCCCCTTCTCTGGACTATATTCGTGAATGATCTTACCATAAAACTCAACAATTCACACGTCTATAGTGTGAGGTATGTCAACCTGGAGATCCTGATGACAGTTAATCATGCAAACACTGTCTTTTCGACCAGCCCCCCAAAAACCAAACTTGAAATGATTACAAATAAACGAGTGTTAAATAATTATTCATTCGCATACCTAAATACAACACCAATTCCGTAATTAGGTAAAATATAGATATTTATCCAGATATGTCTCATCCTGTATAGCAAACTGAATTGGATGCAACATCACGAAGCAAGACTCAACAAAGCGTTACATTCTAGCAATGCAAATGAGCCGTTGCCGTGCGTGACTGGCCCCCCTCATTAGAAAAGGGGGAGGGGATCTGCTCACATCAGCCAAGATAATAATAGTTACTTTGGCTAATCCTAAATAACTATCGGGACGCAACCTTCCCATCTACGGGAAAGGAAGGGGTGGGTCTGTTCCCCTATCGACTACAATCTCGCCTAGACCGTCGCGTGACGTGTCTTATGGTAACCGATAAAAGCTGCACTGAACAATTCCGTCAGCATATAGCAGTAAAAAGATGGAAAAGAATGATACGCAGAAATTGAGGCCTACCACCACAGGTCTCCTCTGTTATGGCTATTTACAGATTACAATGATAATCAAACCAACATTAAGCTACGAAGCAATGGTCTCGTAGCCTTGAACACACCATGGTAAATGAAAAATTACAATTTTTATAATTGTTTTATAATCAAAAGTCTATACACAAAGTTCCGTGCTTTTAACTTTAAACGTGTGACATTCAGTTCAAATATAAAATGTCAACCCCTATTTCACCCTTAAGTGGTAGAATATTCGCATACGTATTTAACGTATCGTTTAATCAGTAGCTCAAAACTAAAGTTTGATGTTTCTAACTTAAAAAACTTTCTACCACTTTATTCACTATTTTGGGGGTACAAATTTCAAAACATTTTCTTCCTGAGTAGTTGTTTACTCAGTAAAACAACCCTACTCACCCTAACTTTAATAATAATAATTTCATGGCCCTAACTTTAATAACTTACACTCAGCGATGATGCAGTCAGTCACGACTTGTCGTTCTATAAGTACGATAAGTAGTAATCTAAGATAGATATTTTAACTCACACTTCCATAGCCAACATGTCGCCATTGGATCTTTAGATGATAAATTACTGCTTGTTATCGTTTAAACACTGTAACTCATAAGTAGAGGGTTTGTGTTTCTTTTTTAATTTTAACTTTCCTGTAAACTAATCAACAGGTAGATTTTGATGTGAATAATTGTTACTGAATTCCTCGGAAGCTAATTTTTTTATAATTTCAATTTCATACATCATTAATAATATTAATCACACTTTGTGAGTAGGTATTTCTTACTTTATAAGTTGTGTTGTTAACTGCCATTGTTTGGATCATTCGACCATTGACAATTGTTATTTAGAGGTGCATTTTTGACATCTTTGGGTAACTTAGATTCTGAGAAATTTGAAAAATAAATCTTTGAAAAAAAACATTTATTTTTAGTTACCTCTTTTCTTTGTTCTAGATTTTGTTTAAGACTAGACTGCATTTTACTTCACCCTCAAAAACGCGGGGTGCGCAATTTTGCAAAATTGCGTATTATCTTATTGAGCACAATCCTACCTTTTTTTGACGCGGGGAAACGCATTTACGCGCCTTCACTGGCCCTGGATGGGGTCCAGTGGTGTGTGGGGCTCGCGGCACGTCATACAGTGCCGAATACCCACAAAAACTACCGCGAGTACCACCAGTCGGCACTGGTCGGCCTTAGGTGCCCCGGAACAACAAATCATCAGGGCACCTCAACGGCAAGTCAGCCCCCCAAGGGACCGACGCCACCTCCACAGATGGGATTGTCCCGCACCACAGGACAACCCCACCGACTTTAGGACAGTGAAATGGAGTGAGGTTCCCATCCTCACCCCTTGCCCCGTGCGTAAAAGCGCTGCCACCTTTTGCTCTTTTGTCCCCTCTTCTTATAAGAAGGATATAAAAAGCGGCACCTCCTCCTGCTCTTTAGCCCCCCCTCTTCTTATAGGAGGGGTACTAAGAGCCGCCACCTCCTGGGTTCAATTGGCTTCGCCCAGGGTGCCGCCTCGCATCACCCCATACTACTGAGCCACACTGCCACGACAAGGCTTGAACCATGGTGGGGAGGCACAATCCTACCTACAATAACCATACATCCCCATGCAAAATTTGAAACTCCTAGCATCTGTGGTTTCTGAGATTCCGTAATGAGCGAAGGAGTGATTAAGTAACTTAATCACTCACCTTTTGCTTGATTAAAACAATAGGTGTTCATTGCAAATAGCGCGACTCAAAATTCCGTCATTCTTGTGACGGTTTTGTAATGTTACAAAGCACTCAACATGTAGCCATGTGATTTGATTTGCAGTCCTTTCGGAATTATTCCGTCGGCGAGAGTTTGTTCGTGGTAACCGGTGATTTCGTCTCCTCCCTGAAATTATAAAATTTCAGAAAACTAGGCCCCAGAAGTTAGCGCTACACGAGCGGGCTAGGTCGCTATAAAGTTCTCAAAAACAGCCAGACTATTCTGCCAATCTTTGACCGGTAATTGAATAGGCCCCATAGTTTTTATCGTATCAATTATGGTACATACTAACAGGTTATCATTGTTTCGAAATCTACTTACGTCGGATTATAGTGGGACCAAATGTTATCTGCTAACGCTTAAATTGTAATCCCACGAAAAGAATAGATACTAACCTGGCGCGGGGGTGGTAAAGTACAGTAAGGATAAACCCCTTCCTGCCATCAATGTAACTACTCAGAAGTACGCGCGGACAGGTCTTTCCGTGTAATAGCAGATTCTACCCAACTAGTCTGCTAACAAAAGATTGCGCACTTTGGGGCACCTTCCGAATTCTATCGACAACCCAGAGGCCTGAAAATTTTGCGCCGAAGGTGGACCCATGGCTTTATACGGAAAAAAGCACTCAACGCGTATTTGTTCGAGTGCTATACCTAATTGATGATGTACCCACTTGTGGTTTTCAGTTAACAGAACGAAGACAGAGTAAAATGAATTATGAAATTCGAAACAGAAATATACGAGCCTAAATTTGAAATTTATCTTAATTTGTAATTCCAAACCAAACCCAAATATTGGCGGTAAAAGTGGCCAGCTAATTTAAAATGTTAATCATGTAAGGACGTAACAATGACGAGGTTTTTTATCTTTGTCGTTTTGACAGGACGAAATTCTGGAACTACAAATAGGATTTAAAACATATTTCAGTTTTAGACAATATGTCATGATATTTCGAGGAAGGCTACAAGTAAGAACCGGATTAACGCTGGTGAAACTGCAGGGCGCTTTTAGTTTGGTATTCTATTAGAAAGTTTATTGTATAAAAATCTTGGATATAGTTATAGTACCAGCATCGGATTATATATTCGGATCGGATTTCGGATCCATAAAATACGGCAAAAATAAAAAAACTTTATTTTTTAGTTTAAGCCTCGTAAACATTTCACGTTACCTTGACAACAAACTTAATTTATAGCATTACGTATGCCGGGAGAGCGAGTTGTCAATAATTTTGACTGGTATATAAAAAAATGTATTATGATATCACATCTTTGGTTAAATTAGAATATGTGGTAAGTAGAAAATGTTATATAACCTGTTTCATGTAGAAATCTAATGGTACAATATTTTTTCAAATCGGTCTAGTAATTTTGAAGTATGTACAATATTTTTTCAAATCGGTCTAGTAATTTTGAAGCAACAAACAATGTTTCCTCTTTATAATACTAGTAAAGAAGGATGAAATATGCGCACCGCGTGATACAGACAGAAACTTGCAACGGCAAAAATTCAAAGAACCCAGGCGCGTCAACATCTGGGCGAGTAGTGGATGCGGTCGCGGCATAACCGTGTAGTAAAAATTCCAAAGACAAATTTGGAGTTGTCTCGTTCTGTGATTTTGCACTTAAAAACAGCTTTTATAGCATACAGATGAGCAAACGAGTAATTAGGGTTGTTTGGCTAAAGTATCGAACTTTTTGTGCTGCAAAACACTACGTTGAAGCCAAACACCTCCTTCGGTTGAGCTGTGCCAATGTGGGGCTCAGGCACATACCATGGCTCATGTCCGCTGTGCCCAACTTCCTGCACCTTGGATGATCTCTTTGCGGCTAACGATGCCGCTGCTGCTGTGGCACGGTTCTGGCAGGGTAAAGTTTAGACTGGCCACTGACTCGAAAAGAAGGGTTGTTTGAAGACTACCGCCCTTAAGACGCACATTCGCATAATTATTATGTACACAGACGCGTTGCCCTCCTTTCCTCCTCCCCTCCAATGGGCCACCGGCTACTCACAAACCGCACGAAACGCAACAGCCAGAAACGTATTACCCCTAAGGAAAGTAGGCACGTGCCTAGGGACACGCCGAGGGTGTAATTATAGGGCTCCATCATCGCCCATTCTATGTCCACTGCTGGACATAGACCTTCCCCGTAGAGCTCCATAGGTCGCGGTCATGAGCCAGTTGCAGCCAGTGGGCCAGCCATTACTGGGCTAATGCTTCGGATATCTTCAGTGTTGATAATACAAAAGTTGGTAAGACACAACCAACATGACTAAGTATATTAAGGACCCCGACTCGACGGTGGATCATAGTCTACGTACCGAGTTTGTGACAAGAGGGTTGGTGTGGCGAGGCACCCGATCAAACTGCTCGTATGTGTTTGAAGCGGCTCTGATGAAGGGTGACACGTCGGACATCCTGTCCAACGCTGGGGAATGCTCAAGTTACTTATCTACAATGAAGAGGTTATGGTACTAAATAAGACTAACTACTAAACAAGTGGTATTTTTTCAAATAAACTGCTTTATTAAATCAAATATGTAATACTGTCACTATCCATTACCCGATTAAAAAGTAACGAGATCTTTATTGTGTACTTAAACATTATAATGTCTACACATAATTCAAATTGTTCATTGCTTGGTTTATCAATTAATTAAAATAAAATTAGTTTAAAGATATATTATAATTCCAAATTTGCCCCCCCTCCCCCCCCTTTGACTTTTATAATTCAATATTTTAATTTTGTTGGCCTACAAATTTATTTTTCCATAGAACAAGCAGCTGGAGCCCTTTTAGGACTAACCTTTCATTACACATACATCTGCATAACTTTTATGAAAATGCGTTGTCCTCCTTACCTCCAAGGAGCTACCAGAAACTCTTAAGCCGCACGAAACTCAACAGCATATACATGTCACTTTAGGGTGGCATCATTCGCGCAAGTGGTAGGTCCCTCCCCGTTGTACCAGCCCAATTTGGGGCTACGATGCAGTTTGCCAGTAGCCTAATGTGATAGGCAGATAATGCTCACAAAATATTTAATAAGTGGTTTCTAGATCAGTTCTATAACATTTTGATTTTAGATACATCATGTGTTTCTGTATAATTCTTCAAATATTGGTACAATGAGTACTAACATTTGAAGAATTACTTAACTATTTTACTTCATATAAGCTAAAGTTCCAAACAATTTATTTATCTTAATATTTGTTACAGACACACTCAAAGCCTATATTAATATTATCTACACAATTGTTGTCCTTTTTTTGTATTCATCCTTACATATATCGCACATCTAGGTCCAAAGAGAACTAAGTCAAAAATGTATATGATTGAGTTAATGTCACTATTGAACATCTTATCCGAATACCTATTGACCAATAGAACAGATTTAAAAGCAAGTCCGTTATTCAATGCTCGATGTCGCCGTGGCCCTTTTGGTAACGAACGTGACCCGTTCCCCTCCCACCGAAACAGATGCTTCGATAGTTGCCATTAGAATTTCAAGCGGAGCATACGCGACTGTAGTAAATAAGTTGGAGATATTTCGTTTTTTACCTATATTGTTCAAATTTTAAGCAGTATTATTTTGAATTTTAGCCTTTTGAAAGCTTTATTGACTATTAAAAAAAAACAACATTTCGAGTTGAACCCGTATTAATGCGTGATGCAAATACAAATGCAAAGACAGTCTACTTTGTCTTGGAAGCGTCAAGGCGACGAGTCTTTAATAAATTTAGAGGACTGAAGAGACAGAGAATTTACAGTAAGGCAACCTAAACAAATAAAACCTAAATATCGCTACTCGAGTACACAAAATTTTAAAGCACTTAACACCGCCTTTTATTTCGAGATTGATGGAACTACAATAAGAGTATGCAAGCCATTATTCAAATCCTCGCTTGACTTAGCTATAAAGCTATATATAAAACAGCACTTTCGAAGAAAACGGCATCAGAAATTGTTCGGGAGGACTTCAGAGCCAACCATTGACTCACAAATTAAACAAAGCGTTAAAGAGTTTATAATTTCTATTCCTCAGGTTGAATCACACTATTTGAGAGCCCAAACTACAAGATAATTTTATATCAAGTGGTAGATCGTTAGCAGATATCTATAGCCTATAAAAAAGGGATGGATTACCTGCTGCCACGTATATTCTAAATTCAACAGGATTTTCAATAACGATTTCAATATTTATTTCTTGTGACCAATATGATTTGTGCCAAATGTACAGGAACTCAAATGAAGAAGAAAAGCATAAATTAGTCCAAGAATATGAAGAGCATTTAACGAAAAAATCTTTGGCAAGAACTGCAAAAGAATTTGACAGATGGCACAATCGTAACAGTCTACAACTTATAAGCCGTATTGCAGATTCCTAAGGGACAAATATCCGTATTCTCCTAAGATCCTAATAAAGAAATTCACATCATTTACTATTCGGACAACTGTGGAGGACAACAAAAAAACAAGTTTCTTTTGTCTGCCTATGCTTATGCCGTTGACAAGTTGCCAGTTAGGAATACGCGGGCATTCGCAAAGTGAAGGAGACAACGTACAAAGTTAACGTTATTACCAGAACAATACAAGACACTAATAGTTACTGCAAAAAAGACTGGGAGACATTACAAAGATGTAAAATCATTGCAGGAGCATTGGGCCACTAATTTTAATATAGATGAAAAGTCAAATTAAGTGGCGACACTTAGGTGCTCAAAGTAGAAAAAACACCCCCATGCCTTTTTTCTACAAAGAACTTTTGTTGGAAGAAGCTTATGGAAAAGCTTGTGTGCAAAAGAGGGCTCTCCGAACAAGGGGAACAGGAATATCAGCAGATCAAACGATATTTTGAATTGGCTTATCACTGGCATAAGGTGACAAAATTGCATTATAGGAGGCAAAAAAAAAATATTCGAGACTTGATTGATAAAAATGTTATTCCAAAAACATATTATAATGTCTATTATAAGGATGTTTTAGGAGCGAATGTTATTAATTAAATGCATTTTTGTTATTATAAAACCTCCAAAGTTGTTCAGTAGCACATCAATATTATAGAATATAAGTATATATATGTACTTAACATATATATAACAAAAAATGTATAACTTAATATAATAACCATAACTATTATTACTTTTAAATTACAAAATTTCAATAACAATGATCTCAATGTGCCACTCATAGTGGATAGGTTTTGTTTGTAATTCTTAACTGTTGAATTTATATAACAGTTAGTTTAAAATAACTATTTTATTGTTAGTCTTGTAACAATCGTCTTTTTTTCTAGATATTTATATTTTATTCTGTTTAAATATACATTATATTATAATTAAAAGGGATAAAAGACAGACTTGTGATCTTTATAGTAACATTAATAAATAATATTAATA
>JAFELO010000065.1:14330-36882 GCA_017140195.1 Eumaeus atala
CTTACATTGGAATGCCAAGTTCTTTTCACATTAACAAATGACAACATTTATTTGTCATTAAAAGAGTGCATACAGGTATTGTAAATAAATACACATATTAATTGAAACAAAATCCTAAATACATATGCATATGCAAGATTCTAATCTACTTAAAGAGTCTCAAGCCTAATGTCAAATGATATTGTTACTAATGTTAGAATGTAACATATATATGAAAGTTATATTTTAAATATAAACACAGTCTTCATAACAGTAGCAACAGTAAGTCAGAATAAAATAAGAGCCACATCACCAGCTTTTATATCTAATCTAGCGCCTTTTCTTCTTATCATGACGTCTGGCTCGTGAATTTGTAGCGCGGTGACCAGGGGAAGACTGTTCAGAACTACATTCATCACTGTCGGTGTATGCCTAAAAATATACAATTATAAATGTCAAGATACTATAGCAGTAATACAACAAGAGAGTGTATTTGCTAACACAAGATATTCTTTTCTTTTCATTTAGGACAACAGACGAGTAGACGGAGCCATATGATTAGTGCCGCTGCCCATGAACATCTGTATAAATGTTATGTAGATGCATTGCCCTGCCTTCCTCCGCCCCACCCCTCCTTTAATTTGTGTAATATGTATTAGATATATGTAATATCTGTGGACAAGAATGTTAGCCTAATCATACACTATGTACAGGACTTGAATTACAGAAACAAGACCACATATACATTATATTTAATACTTGTTGTTATAAGCTTATGAAATATCATTTAGTTAAGATTTTTATTAAAGATATGCACTATAAACAGATAGGCATGCAAGTACTGGGAGCGACTGTAATGTGTGGAAACTGTGGGGTAACCGGCATGGCTTACCCGAACTTATGTCCATCATTAAATAAAATAAATATACTTACCTACCTCTTCAGACATTAACCTTGTAGTATCTTATTTTCTACTGTTAAAACTAAAAAAAATTCGTATGACTAAATTCAAATACCATCTATTGTTTTATACAAAACAAATAGATTAATTTACTGTACTTATTTTATAATATTACAAGTAAACTAAATTTTTCGCACGTATTTAGTCGGCTATAGGTAAACTAGTAATGCAGGCTTTATGACTTACTGACCTTCTCGTAAGGGTGAATTTCACTTAGTTCATCACTGAGTGTAACACATACAGCTATACACAGCATCTGAAAAGCTGCGCCTATGTATAAGCCATACCGGATAACTGTACCCATTATATCTTCGGTAAATATTTCATTGGGAATCATTTTGTGAGACAAGTTATACCTGTGGTCACTCAGAGAATGACCAAACTACTACCAATTGAATTATTAACAATTATACGATTGTTGCAACCTTTAATAGGACTAGCAAATTTCAATTCTTTCGTACAACGGAACAACAATAATTCCGAATTGCCTTACTTGTATTCTTCTCCTACTTTTATTCATGACACTTGTCAAACATTTAGTGACTAGTGTGGATGCCTAAAACTATCGATACATAGATATATCGATATTTTTTTGCTTTCCATTCAGATAATGTAGATAGAGAAGGGATGTACCTAATCAAACTAATCTTATGAGTATCTAATTGTAATTAAAAAAAATAAAATGTGTCGTCGTAATCTGTGTAGTACTTAAATAAAAGATATAGAATATCTATATATTGAAGGATTTGTGAAATCTATCTGCTTGTGGAGGAAGATGAATTTTATGTACCATGTACTTTCGATAATATTATGACCTTAAAATTTTGGTGATAAGCTGATCTTTAATTTCAACTCTGAGCCTAACAAAGAAAAATTGTGTTTCATTCAGCAGTTTCATCTAATACTTTCTGAACTACTCAGTGTTAGAGGTGTGGTCGTATTCGTAAGACAGAACGTCCCTGGGACGACGACCGATGGTGATCACACAGTTTGGATCATAGTTCATTGCTTTTGCAACGAGAGGGTTGGGGTCACGAATCATCAGATCGAAATACTCGGTTGAGATGTCTAAGAAGTGACCTCTGAGAGAGGGCAATTAAAATTCCTTGTGAACCTCGGACAGCCGGTGGCCATTTGCAGGAAGCGATTTTGTTTTATTTGCAAAATTTATGTGAGAGGGTGTAGCGTGAGCGAATACGCAGGAATAGAACAGTATCGGGCGGATACAGAGTTTGAGTGTAAGCTTGTTTCTAAGAGACATCTTACTTTTATCATTTATTAGCCCATTATTTATTCATTGGGTATTGATATGCGTCTAGCGTTACTGTGCCTAGTGCCGCCGACAGTTGCGCCACCGAAACATATAGCTTTACTCTAGCTAACTTCCATTGTCCATCGTACGAACCACTCATCGAGCGCTGCGGCAGCCCGCTGAAGATTAGCGTGGGATGCCCTGACTGACCTTAGACTCGTGTAAAGGGCGGTATCGTCTGCGAACATCGCCAAATCTACTCTGGGATGGTACGGAATATCGCTTGTGTATAGGTTATATATGTACCTACAAACGCTTGAAAAACATTACCCTTCGTACTCAGACGGTTAATAATTACATAATAAATATTTTTAACGGTTTTGTTAGTTTTTAGAATTTATTTATTTGTTTGCATGGCTCAAATTTGGTGATTCTAATCCTAACCCCCCTCCTGATAACGGTTTGATAATGATTTGATATTTCGTACGCACACTTAATTTAGATGGCAATACACTACAATACAGTGTATATGATTCTAAATCCAAGTTGACCTCCTATACAAAATTTTAGATTACATATCTTTTTACAACAATCTCATTACCAGAGTTATATTCTCTATATATATGGAGGGTGTATAGAGTAAAATAAGTTTGTTAACTGGTTTAAGGTACACAACAATATATACTATATTTTTTGTACGATACAAAAATTAGGAATGACAGTTGGCTAAACCATTTAAATGTTCATCAACCAGTGGAATGGAGAAAATTTGAACATTTAGAATATTACTATGGCATTAGCATTATAAAAGTTATAATTTGAAAATATATATACATTTGCAGTTCTTATATACAAATCTGTTTAAAAATGTTTAACATTGTTAATAAGTTAATATTCATAAATTTGCAAAATTATATATTAACCTGTAAATATTCAGCTACCGTGAATTTGTGTTCTTCTATTATCATTTTTAAACTATCAAGTTTCTTTTGTTTTCGTATTTTATTTTTTGCAGCCGCAGCCATTTTATTTTTTATAAAAGTAGCAAACTCTTGAAATTCTGCCCATGCTTTATCTGTGCAAAATATTTGTCTTGTGAAGCAATACGTTTTTAAATTACCTTTAAAACGAATACTCTTTACTTCATTTTGACTAGCCTCATTCTTTGGAGGGCTTTCTCTAAAAAAAAAATCTCTTTCTTAACATATGAATTACTACTTATATATTATACATTTTGGGTATATAATATTGAATATAAAAACCTTTTCAAATGATTGCTATTGTCACTATCATCTTGGTGGTGCTCCTGTTTGATTAATTCATCATGTGATATATTTATATCGTTGTATGGTGTATGTTCAGTTTTCAAAGGACCAATGCTCAAAGAAGGGTAGTACATCCCTGCATCATCAGATTTATCATTATTGACAGCACTTTGGCTTATCTCAGTGTTACTATCAGGAAATTTGTTGATTACATCTACTAATACATCTTTATTATCATCAAGCATTACGCGAGGAACTGCATTTGATAATAGTCGTCTTAAGGTTGTGTATCCATTAGTATCATGATATGATCCAGCATCAAAGTGGTCACTACAAATTCTTGAAGATTTTGTTATAGACACTTTTCCAATAGCATTCATCCATTTTAACTTCAAATCATTATCCTTAGGGAATCTAAAAGAAAGGAAATAAGTATAATGAAGTGTTACCTCCTCTATTACTTTTTTTACATAATATGTAGTAACATCATCTGTAAAACGTATAAATTTCTCACTTGTGAAAGCTTCGACTTTCATCAAAAGGAATATAAATTTTTTTACAAACAATGCACGTCATTGTCATTTTATTCTTAATACTAATTGTTTTATTTTGTTGATGATATTATTTAATGTATATTTGAATGTACAATGAATAATGATCTTGCTAAGAAATTTTATTGTACACTATTGGTGATTAAGAGACCTGAAATAAAGATTATTTTATTTGAATTAATAATTGGCTCGAATTAAAGTAAAATGAAATATAAAATATAACACAACTCTGTGCAAATGGCTCGTGACCGTGACCTATAGTGCCATATAGGGAAGACCCATGTCTAGCACTGGACGTAGTCCGGCTGTTGGTGATGATGATGATGATGATAATAAAAATGTTTTTTAAGATAAAGCACTATAAATTAAAGTCTTAAAGTTTTGTTTATAATTTTTCCATTAACTTGACCTAAATCTTAAAATTTAAGGTTAGCTATCACTTTTAAGTATTCACAACTTTTTAAATTTTAAACAATATCGTAGTATTACTATATAGTTCGTGATTTTAAAGTCCATTTTTTTTTCAAATGTTTACAGTATAAACAAACCCCCCCACCAACACCACCAACATGTAAATCACGATTTTACGTCACTATCACTTGCTTGGCAATACAATAACTTATGGGCCAAAAGCAGGATCACTTTACACTAAAAACTAATAACAATTTATCACTTTAACACTTTTATTTCAATAAGATAAGTAAATTGAAGCAACAGATTTTGAATTTGACACGACATTTGACACATTTTAAGGATGAACGGATCCGTGTCTACAACTTCACGTTCACTTTGCTTTGATCTAGTGTCATACCGAACATTCGGTTTCGGTTTCCATTGCGGTTGAATTTCTGCTAAAAACGGTTTTCTGTTTGCTTTTTTTTTTTGTTTCACTTGAGGTATTCGCCTTATATAATTTAATACTAATTAACGTATTACGTAAGGTTTTTGCCGATCAATATAATAACGTATTACCTAAGGTTCTTGCCGATATGGACAAATTTTTTTTTAATTATATTTTCTTGTCAACTAATTAAAGTACAATGTCATTGTAATGCTAATCGAAAAACTGTATTAAAGTGCCTACATTTTTTAAAGTCTCATAATGAAGATTATAGACTAATCCATATTCTTTAGTTATATGCTATGTTTTTCCTTTTTTCATTGGGTTATTGATTTGCATAATGGTTATCGATTTTGATGATTTTACCCGACTGCGTCAGAACGTATTTTATCTAGTGAATGTATATCTGTATATGTTCCCTACAACAGGCCGAAGGGTTTGGCGTATTTTATCGTATGTGTGATAATGCAAGGGGTACATGGCGGTCTTTCGTCCCATCTGCTTATAAGAGGGGTGTAAAGAGTAGACTTCTCCTCGATCCAATTGGCTTCGCCCAATGTTCTCGGTTCACCCTAGGCTACTGAGCCCCACCCTTTTTCCAGGTTGGTTATATTAGCCAAGTTTTCATACTGATCTCTGAATTTATAGATAATGTTATACAGCCTATGTTCATCAGAGATAATACAGGATTCTAATGGTAAAACATTTTTTCAAATAGGTCCAGCAGTTTCGTCTTTCTTGTTCCATACAAACAAACAATGAAATATTTCTTCGTTATAAATTACTATAGATTTCGGGAGCCATTTTAATGTCCCATTCCTTGCCTAATGATTTAAATTCTAATTGTAGGCCAGCTTCTAGAGAACAATACCGTTCTGAATTTTTGTACTCTGTCGGTGTAGTATTAAATTTTATATAATCCTTCACCAGCTGCTTTAGTGTTCTATTCCTTTCCGAATGGTTTAAATTCAGACTTGAGAATGAGACATTCTATATTTGAAATGTCTTCACCTTAAATTTTTTTGAACCTATAAATCTTATATAGGAGGGCCAAACGAGTAATCAGGTTTACCTCCTTTCTTGCTCTCCTCCAGGGGGCTACCGGAAACCAAAATCAAGTCACGGCTGCAATGTCATTCACAATGTTTCGGTTAAAGGCAACATCTAATAGCCCTGTTAAAATCTAACGCCTAACATCTTTGTTAAAATCCAACATCTAATATCCTAGTTATCTCTGTTAGACCTAGTCTTGTCGCCTGTAGAGCATTCATAGCAATCGAATAAAGGCATATTGGGCTTCTCTGCGCTTCCACAGCATACATTCTAGGTCCAGACAAAAAGTTGCATAATGCAATGAGGGGTAAAAAATTCCCTACGTACAAAAAATGTCCAAACAAAATATAATTGTAGGTATCATAAAATCCCCCAAAATCGATGGCTGTGAAATTCCTGAATTCAGGCCGTTGAAGACTGTCATAATGAAGGAATTTAAAACCCAAATAACAATTAAATCCAACCCAGGACTTTATGATCTATGGCTGAAAATGACATACAACACAATACAAATACATAAAATATTTTTATTTCAGGAAGCTTTTATTTGTTATGTGGACTAGAACAAGTAGCATTATTTCGTTAAATCTAATAAAAATTTCATAAAATCCAACATTTTGTACAAAGCTTAAAAATACATAATAAAATATACATAAGGCACTGGGGTTGTTGTCAAACATAGCACCAATTTACTAAACATTTATTTTGACATGGCACAATAGTTCATTAAATATCTTTTAATAACATTTATAAATAAATATATTATTTAAGTACATGACTATGACACATTGCACATTACATAAAAAGTGTATAATGTATAATATCACAAATAGATTTATAAATATTTGTAAAATATTTTAAAAAATCATCAGAGTTTTTAAAAGCCGATTGACAGATCTAGAATTGTAACTCATTACAGTCGGAATAAATATGAAAATTGTTTTCGGTCTATTTAAGTGTTCATGCATGACGACGGTATAAAATATTTTAAAAAAGCGAACACGTTACACATATAAAATATCATGTCCTGACTGACTGATTTATCATCGCCGACGTAAACTATACAAGCTAGGACATGAAATTTGGTGTGCTGGGTTGTTTCACCGAGTAAAAGTTTAAGCGTAACTGTATATTCACATCCTTAAAGAGGGAAAAGGTTGGTCTGGAAGTACCTCATCTTTAAGATTAGAAGTAAGAAAATGTCTTCAAATTTTTGATTACAAAAAAGTGTAATATCAGCATTAATTCTACTATTAAGGATAGACATAGGAGACACGCTGATGAAACCGCGGGGCCCTGGTAGTTCTATATAAGAGAATTTTGCATCAACTCTAAAATATCACCAGATTTGAATATAAACATTTAGATTAATAGTATTATCAGAAAAAAAAAGTGTAAAATACTGTGACAAACTTCATACTGACGCACGAATCATAGCGTATGACACCACGACTTGGTAAAAATTGCCGTCGGCAAATTCGGCAGCCGAAATTACATATTTTCACCATAACAATAATTCCCTAATGTACATAATTATACCTGTGCATCGACTTTGTTGTTGACTGTACATAAAAAATATTATTGTCATCGAATTATTAAAAAGTCGATTCATATAATATTATTGTCATCGAATTATTAAAAAGTCGATTCATATAATATTATTGTCATCGAATTATTAAAAAGTCGATTCATATAAATATTATTGTCATCGAATTATTAAAAAGTCGATTCATATAAATATTTCTTCTTTTGTTACATAGATTTTTGACTATTGTAATAAAGTAATTTACGAAGACTGTTAAGTGATTGAAATGTCTTGGAAAACAGATCACTTTGTACATAGTTAAATGCAGGTTGGGGTATGTTTATTTAAAAGTAAAGTTATATTTTAGTATTAATTAGTTAGGTTGACATTTTGAGTTTTAAGGGCTACCATCATATCGCTGTCACACAAAAATTCTTTCAGGAAATTCAAGTTTTTGAAACATACTGTAATGCAACACGAGTCTTTGTTAGAACCACTAGCACAACACGATTTTGAACTGTTGTTAGTTGAAGAGCCACAATGGGCAGAGCCGTCTTTTTCACAAGAACACTTTAAAGTATTAATCATACCTATCAAATTATCGTCTGATTCGTGAGTATAAACACCAAACTCCTCCAAGTTAGAATCGTTATGTCTTCTGTGGTAATCTATGAACGTGTTATGATTATTGTCTGTAGCTTTTCCACATCCTGTGGCACATTTCATTTGCGCATGATCGCATTTACAATCAATGCATGAACATTTATCTTCTTTGCACTGTGTTCCTTCGACTGGCTTGTGTTCTGGACAGTTCCTACATTCACCTTCATTAGGTTCACACTTGCATTCCATACATGGGCATATGCCAGCGTCTGCTGCTATTTGCTCCAACGGATTTCTTCCTGTTCTTTTACCGAATATGTTTTCTGTCTTCACCACGTACATATCAGAGGGTGGTTCGTTGTTAAATAGCAATGTTTCTTCTAAATCCAGATCCGTATTAAAGAGTACTGAACTGGCGGGATTAATTTCTATTTTCTGTTGCACATGCAAAGGCGACGGAGTATTTAAACATCTCTCTTCATTTATTTTATGATTAACTTCTACAAAATCTATACTTCGATCTAATCTATTTACATCAATGTTTTCTACAAGTTGGCTGTCGTTGAAAACTTTATCCCTTACATCTAGTATGTCAGGTGTGTCTAAATCGAAAGATGATTGTGAAACTAAATTTGCAGTAGGAGTGACCTCGGTGTTAAGATCAATGTAGCTCTGCATGTGCGTTGGAACGAACGTTGCCATTGTAAATATACTTTCTGGGGTTTTATCTTCAATACTCACTGGTGTCTCTTGTATTGACGATGCTAATGCTGTTACGTCTACCCATGGTGCCTGTACTTCAAATTCATTTGCCAATGCCAATTGCATGGCTTTCGATTTAACACCCATTTTAGTAGAGACTGGGATAGGCATCGGTTGGAGTTCACTCACATCGACCCAAGGATTTTCCCTTGCAGTTCTGTTTATTTTGTTAGATTCAAACGCTGCTAGTTCATCTAAGTTTGTTATATCATAATCTACCGTTATGCTATCGGTGTTATCAAATTTAGCGGCGTTAGTAGCGTTATCAAAGAGCAATTCGGTTATATCTATGTTTGCATTAGGCAGCGGTTTCATCACATTCGTTATATGTTCCAAACTGCCGTCAGTAGAATTTGATTCTGTTGTTATTCTTCCAAAAGATTCTAAAAGACTGTTCCAGTTCATGACGTCACGTTCAGGATTACTTGTCTTTGTCATATCGGACGTAGAGTCTTCTAACTCAAGCTGAAAATAAAACTTTGACTGAATTATTTATTCTTTTAAATATAAAGTCGTCATCGATTTACACACGCCAAAAGAGAAAAACGACGAGAATTAATGAAAACATGTTGCAGTCAGTTCTCTCTGCCAACCCCACTTGAGAACTGGCGTAAAGGTGTGTTGTTGAAAGATCAACTCACTTGATGTTTCTTAGCATGCGCCTTCAGACTGGTGAGCGTGGAGAATAGCCTGCCGCAGCCGGTGACGTCGCAGACGTACGGCCGCGTCACGGAGTGTGTCCGCGAGTGCGCCTTGAGGTGGTGCGACGCTGTGAACGACTTGCCGCACCCGTCTGTTGCGCATCTGGAAGTATACATGGCGTTACTTTTAGAAATTTGGCCGAGTGAGCAATTTCTCACTGCGAATTTTATAAAAAATGTGTTATCCGATGCGCGAAATTTACATACTGAAGGGTAGAAATGTATCTTATAGGGGGACAAACGAGCAGTCAATTGTCATGCCTGCCGGCGCCCATAAACATCCGCACAATTGCAATCAAGATGCGCTGTCCTACTTTCCTCCTCCCCTTCAATGGGCCGCCAGCTACTCTCAACTGGAACAGCGAATCTGTTACTTTACGTTAGTTTCATTTGAGCGAGGGGTACCTCCCTGGTCGTACAAGCTCAATTCGGCTGCAATGCAGCGTGACCTGCCTCTTACTAATGAGGTAAGAGATAAAGATAAGAAGTTCTCTAGAAATTCGTAGTTGACATACTACCAACATAGATGATACTACTTATTGCATTATTGATTTCCAAGAATATAATGTGGCAACAGAAAGGAGGATGCGAAGGATGTTATGTGGCAAAAAAATTTGATTACCCCCAACTCCACTTTGTAGAATCCAAACCACGAGGCTGTTCCAAACCAAAGTGTTACATTTCACATTTCATGGACTCCGGAGACATAAATAAATTATGTTAAAAGGCAGACTTAATGAGGTAGGCAAATAAATAAGCGAGTACAAAAAATAGTGTATATTAATTTAAAAACAAATTAGTATCTTGTGTAATAGTTACGAGCCCAACACTTGTAGTGTTTAAGTTATTTAACTTTTTATTTCATTATTTTTAGTTCAAAAACTACCGAACCGATTTTGAAATGTTGACTGTGTCCTAAGTTAAAGCGAAATAAATGTAAGAAAGTAAATAAAAAATGATGATCAAAATCCTATTAATAGTTTCAGAGATACATACAACATACATAGGAACGCATATTCTCACGTCGCCTATACCGCAGAGGTTGAAGACAAAGTCCAAGCCAATGCGTTCCGCCGTGATGACCTACAGGGCCGAAACAGGGCCGAAACACGGCTTCTCAATTCAGGACTGGCCCGCAAGTTTGCGGTAGCTCAACGGGCTATTGAACGTGCTGTGTTGGGTGTTTTTCTGTCCGACAGAATTCATAACGGAAGTCATAAGGTAGAAGACTAAAGTATCCGATATCACGCGACGAATGAGCTCGCTGGAGTGGCAATGGGCCGGCCCATTCATCACCATCACACACTCAGAAGAACCGATGGCAGATGGCCCAGTTAAGGTTCTGGAGTGGAGGCCGCGTTTAGGAAAACGAAGTGTTGGTCTACCGTTCACCAGGTGGGAAGACGATCTCCTGTATATTACTTTAGAAACCCCATTAGATTGCCATGTTTCAATTTGTATTTTGTAATCCCATACATACTTGTAGAAAAGATATTCTTCTTTTTTTTGAATTCTATTAAAACACAAAATGATAAACCACACAGCTGCACTGTGGCTGGCATGCAAAGCATCTGACGACATTCACGTCCTTGCGTGTGCTCTCACCTATAGGGCCGCTCCTGTGTGTGCGTGCGGATGTGTTTTTTGAGGTCGCTGAGGGTTGTGAAGTACTTGGTGCAGCCGCCGGCCTGGCAGTTGAAGGTGTCGCCGCTGTGCAGTCTTTGGTGAGCTCGCAGTCTGAAACGACCAAGCCACCAGTCTACCAGTTGGGAAGAAATATACACAGATAGATGTTTTTTTGCAGTTGGCCAAGCAACTTTCTAGAGGTTTGTAAGCTTAATGGTGGAATAGGGAAGGAGGGCAGGCAACATAATATGTATATAAAAATTATGTGGATGTTTATGGGTGACGGTAGTCACCAAAACGCTTCGGCTGCTATTGGCACCGTATACAAAAAAATAATTAATAACTTCATTCCTTTTTGTTGTGTAACAGTTTTGGGAAACAGCTACAAAATGCATAGAATGAAGGGTTAACCAGTTGTGCATCTGCACTTACTAAACATATTTTTATTTATTAGTTATTTATTTAGATTTTTCGCGTTGAAGCTAACCTCCGTAAAAAGTATTGTTATAATTAAAAGTAACCTTTGTGCTCTAAGAATTTGTGTACAAAGTTTCATTACAATCTGTTGAGTAGTGCCATCACGAAACCGGAACAAACTGACCCTTAATTTGTTATAATATGAAAGTAAGCATATGATACTTATGAGTGTTGATGCGTTACGTCAGGATGACGTATGGCGGGCTGTGTGACCATCCTAAGAAGTAGGCTCTATGTGAGGAGTATTGCGTGTACGTTGGCAAGCTCTAACACATCGCTGAGGTGCACACCCGAGGTGTCCTCATCTCATGGCCTTCGGGGCCGTACTGAATATAGTATGTGTCTGTGACACGGGCATCGGCTGTCATCACAATACAGACTGTAAATATCTTGAAAGATGTGCAACCAGCAAGATCAAGACAGATCTCAGCATTTTTGTTCAACTCTATATGCCATAGCCAACATCACAACTTTCAATTAATTATGATCGCGAAAATATTTGACACCCCAAAAATGTAAAATTGTTTTAAAAATTCACTACCTCTAGTCTCGTTGGCTTTTTCAAATAGCCGGGGCTATTTGCGGATATTTCGCCGGTCATACTGAATCACCACAATCATATATTTATCTATTCATTTTGAACTATGCTATTTTTTAATCACTTTGCTGAAGTATATCGCAGTTGCAAAACTCCGCTTTCTTATCTTGTAAACTTTAAAGCGTATCAGTTGCGTGCCGCTGCGTGTAACGATTCGCAGAGTGCATTTGCTCGAGCGTACTCTTCCTTATTGTATAAATATTTTGCGTCACGATGTTTGTCCGGGTTAATCTCCGAAACCACTGGAATAATTTTGATGAAATTTCGCGTACACGAGGATGGATTGAAAAGTACTGGGCCTAACTTAGATTCAGTCAATTCTAAAAATAAATCAAATCTACCCATATTATTTAGTTCAGTACAGACTAGTTAATTGTGCAAAGTTCGAAACGTGTGCGATAATTCGTTGTGATTTTATAATTTTTTAACAAAGCAATCGGACATAGTTTCTGCAAATGGAGCAAATCGAGCAGCGTGCCGTCTTTAATTACCTCCATAAGAAGGGGCTATCACCGAAAGCCACCCATGAGGATATTTCAAGTACTCTTGGAGATTCTGCTGTCTTATTCATCCGCCAAAAATTGGATGGCAGAATTCAGACGTAGTAGAGAGTGTGAAAGATGAAACCCGCTCTGGAAGGCCTACGACGTTCACTACTGAAGAAAGTATTAAAAAATACTTGATTTAATTGTGAGAGACCGCAGTTTAAAAACTAGGGACATAGCCATCTCTTATGTATGAACTCAAAACATCATCAGATAGCCCAAGTCGTTGGAATTGGGTTTCCACGAGGTGCCTGAAAGCAGTCGCGGAACCCACTTCCGCGACTGCTATCAGTTGAACTAGAGAGGACGCTATTATTTCACGTGAATGTTTGAGTTATTTGTAGATGATCCGGATGATTTTATGTATCAGTTTGTTATAATGGACGCAACAAAGGTTCATTACTGTACGCCAGAAACAAAACAATAATCGAAACCTGGTTCACCGCCCCCAAAAAGGGCTAAGAGGATTTTGTCGGCAAAAAAGGCTTTAGTATTCTGTGACTCGAAGGGTGTGATTATGATTGATTGTCTTGCAAGGGGTCAGACTATAAACTCTGATTACTGCAGTGTCTTACTACGTCGTTTAAGAGAGGAAATAAAAGAAAAGCTTCCAGGAATGCCTAGAAGAAAAGCCGTTTCATCAAGATATCGCGTGTTTATACGTGTGTGTAATCAATGGTTGAAATCCACTATTGTGGATTTCAGCCATCCGCATCCGCCTTATTCACCTAATCTGGCACCGTCAGACTTCTTTCTGTCCCCTTACCTGAAAAATTACTTGAGAGGTCAAAGATTTACGACAAACGACGAGGTCAAAACAGCAGTAGACTCATATTTTGACTAAGGGAGAATTTTCTTTTTCAACGTTCTAAGTGATTTAAATGGGAGCTGGCAAAAGTTCATCGAACTTTATGGTTATTACGTAGAAAAATAAAAAATAACTGGTTTAGTATGTGTTTATTTTCTTGGTTAGGCCGAATATTTTTCGATCCACCCTCGTATGTTGATACCTTTGTCCAACGGGTAATAATATAGGGTATATTAGAAAGTTAAGATTTTGCTCAGCTCAACCTTTATTTTTGTTGACGCGAGGACAGATGTGGTTGTCCGGCACCACAGACTTTGGTGCAGTGCAATGGGGCGATGTTCTTATCCTCACCCATTGCCACGTGCGCAAATCTCCGCCAAAGATCTTATAAGAGGGTACAAAGAGCGGCTCCTCCTCCTGCTCTTTAGTCCCCACTTCTTATAGGAGGGGTACAAAGAGCCGCCAACTCCTCGGTTCAATTGGCTTTGCCCGAGATGTTTTAGATCACCCCAGGCTACTGAGCCCCAGCGCCACAACAAGGTTTGAACCATGGTGGGATGCTCAGCCCAACCTTAGCTAAGATATAGTTGAATAAGCATGCAATATATATTTCAGTATTTGTTTGCAGTGTAATACTAATAAATAAATAAACTTTTCTTTTGCAAAAAAATCAACCGATCTTCCGTTTGAGCCATCTGACACCACGGACACACCAACCACATTTGTTAAACTTAAATTATAAACTTATAAAGTAACAATAAACATAACATGGTGTTCACACACACTATGTTATGTTTATTGTTATTTTATGTGTGTGACACAAAATAATTTTAAAATTTTCTTTACATCAGCTGGCAGAACGTCATACAGGTGAAAACAAGTTAAATTGGATAGGAGAAGTAAGAAACACAAACGTCAAAGAAATTTTCTTGTTTACACTTTACATATCTTTGTAAGTTTGTACTTTTGACTTTGGGAAAAGAGAATAACAATAACAGTATGAAAAAATATTTAGATAATGGATTCAGCGTGAGCAATATCGATCAGATGAAAGTCAAAACAGTTCTATGTTCTATAAATGGGAATATTACACTGTACGTAATAGTTACATAAATATATCATTTATTACATTAATTCATAATAGAACAATTTTTTGTTGAATTCGTAACATGAAGTTTTTTAATTTTATTTTGAAAGTATGGAGTCGCTTTAGATTGCGATCTGCAGTTTGTACGCGTTCCGTAAATGTACGGAAATTCATGGTTGCTGTAAAGGGTTAATGACTTGGCGATTTATGTATGTTTATTCTATGAAGTCAGTTCTGTTACGTAAACATACATTATCTATGTATAAACTTATAATATATTGCAGGAGAGGCGAAAAAGATGGCAATGTGTATGCATAACAATAATGTCGGTAGTCGTTAAAAAGCTCTGATCGCTGGTTTGCCCTTCAACATTATTGAAAAAAAAATAATCAATAACCATCACAACTATTTGAAATCACTTCCTCTTATTATTTTAAATTAATTTACAGTGATGAAGTAACATGGTGTCATTTAAGAAAGCTGGCGCGGGTCCCCAATAATTATAAATATAGCCTTTGCATTGAATGCAAAGTGAAATGTGGTAAACATTTGTGTTCACGTTTGTTGGCAGACGTCCAAATAGAGTACAGTGTACAACAAGGCATGTGGCACTCAACCAATAATTTATATATCTTTAAAATATTTCGGTTACATAACATCTGTGAATGAAAAAAACGGTCAAGTTCTCAAGACCTTGGCGACGACGAACTAATGTGGGTGTGCGACTACGTCTACGCAACCGAGGAAGTTATAGATATATAGAGATAGATAAGAGTATATGTTGTAAATTAATAGTGAGCCCGAAACACTGCCTTGCGGCATACCGTAATCTTCACTCCTACAATAATGTTGTTTAAAACTAAGAAACAAGGCGACCGTCTTTAACAGACTCACTATTGTAATATACGGTGCTCTTGAAGCTTAAGAATCCTGCTAATCAGTGAGGATAGACATTGCGAACCACTTAAATCGGTTTCGTAGCTCGTCAGTCTAATGCAATAGCATCACCAAAAGAAGGTGGTCTGTCCGGAAAAAAAACGAAAAGCTGTTAAGCTTAGTGTTAAAATTCTGTGGCTGGTTGGTCTCTCCGAAAAAAAAGGAAGGATTAACACCCTTCTTTTTTTAGTGTGTGTGTTTTACATTAGTGTAAAAGCTCTGGTTTTTTATATTCTGTTACTTTCTCTAATTAAATCATAGATTTACTGGACCAGGTGGGACTTGGTAAAGTCGCAAAAGTTAATTTGGGCCTTAAAAGATAATTTCTTTATGGACTATGATATGATAACAAAAACGTTGACACAATATTACGGCCGAGGCTAAGTCAACGAGGCACAAAATGCGTAGAGGAGTGAAGGCGGTGGCTAGCGCACAGATAACGTGCAGGCACAGCACACACCAGACCCCTGCGAGGTTAAGTGATAAGGTTACTATGAGACGGCATAATCTAATTGTAAAAATAATGTAAGTTATGGACAACAAAAACATTAGTAGTCTTGTTATGAAACTCTGTTTATAGACAAATATCAACTGAGCGTCTATGTACAGTTGACATTTTCTTGCACAATATAGAATGAGAACCATGGGGATATCCGGAGCCCATACGAAAGTGATCCTCTAAATAAGAGAGAAATCTTACTGCTTGATTCAACATTGAATGCACATTGCATGCGCAATAATATCTCAATAAAGATTCAGAAGCTTTTCCACGCAGTTGAGGCAGCAATGTAACAATATGACCCATGAGTTGAGCGTATGTTATAATTGTTTTCAATTTTTATAATAGGAACAAAATGTTGCCTATATTTTGAGTAGCACAAGTACCCTTACACAAAACTAGAAGACAACAAAGTCTTCGCTAGTACAATGCACTGTTCGTTACACTTTCAGAAAAAAAGTACATATATGTGCGAAATGTCATCATTACACGGTGCAGTAGTTTCCGAGTGACACGGGTTTTAAATGTTAAGCGACAAACGAGATGTCTGTTTTGTAGGCAACAATTGATGGTCTAATGAATTGCACATCTAGAATCATCACCGCCTTCCTATACTCAGACCACGATCGCTCTGAAGTGTGCTCACGTAACCAACAGGGACTAAGACTACAGAACTATTTCATATTTGAATTATTTTGCAAGAAGACAAATTTTTGGGTGGACTTAGGACTTGTAATGCAGCAACTCGTGGCTATTGCTATTAATAGAGTACGTTTTACGTAACGGTGTTTACAAAACTGCTGCCAGGCTATCTGATAACGCAGGGGTCAATACTGCGAAATAGCGCATGAAGCCATCATCATATGTATGCGTTATATAACCGTAACTCTAATAACATTACAAATTCAAATGATAAGGGCTGTTTGTATAGGGGTTTCGTTGAACATATTACTATGAAAGGTGTAAACACGTGTCGTATGTAAGCACGAAACGTGAATCATTACTACCCTTTATCGGTCCACTGAAGCACAGAGGGTCAATGTACAGCTCACACAAGTGGCAGCGATCGGTAGAGAAGTGGCGAGGAGTTTCAGTGTCCCTACTACACGAGATACGTCAATAGCGAGACGAGAACCTTTCGGTACAGATACTTTTGTAGTCGATATGTTGTGTTCGACACTTTTTTATTCAATGAATGCACTTAGTCAAATATCCAATACCCACTTTAGAAATTTAACTTTATTTATTTACGGTATTTGATTAAGTACAACTCATGAAGTCATGGGTACAATAGCGAATCTTCCAACCCATCTGGGGGTTATGAAGCTGAAAACTTATGAGTGTGTTGTACTTTTATTAGCAAAATACTCGATATCTCAAGTATCTATAGTTTTACTGTTACAACACTTATGAGTACAGTGCTGATACTGTCTGTTCGATACCGATCGCACTGCGACCTTTCACGAGTAGGACCCGAGGTGTCGGTGTGCTGCGTGTTCCAGCTGTACCTGCAGTCTGTACCAGGAACATTGTATAGCACATTAAATCTGTTACCGATATATATCCGTAATTATAACGTTTAACCAGGGGCTTTATAGGTTTTGGTGACTTTAGTTAAACCTCTCTGAATAAACTCTTCAATGGCAATTCATGGAAACTATTTCAATAAATAAAGTCTTGATTCTATTTTAAATGGACTTCAAAAAGGGAATAAATAATCAATTCGACACGTATGTATGTATTATTATGGGGATTGTATTTTACAATTCCGATAATAATATTTTATTGTTAGTTATGACAATCTGATAGAGCATCCAAACAAATATACAAAATTTTATAGGTACTAGCGATCCACTCCGGCGTCACATTATACACTAAAACCTTCGTGAATCGCTCTATTCATGAATGAAACCGCATGAAAATCCGTTCAGTAGATTTTGAGAAAATCGATTACATAGATACAGACAGCTTTTGGGGACTTTTTCTTGTATAAAAGATGTTTGTATGTTTGTCCACGTATACCTCTGAAAGTATTGATCGGATTTTGAACATTATTTTTAGTTTTGTGATTTTTCAGATATAATTTCGTATTATCTCTTCTATTGCGCTGGGGATAAGTCAGTTTTGAATGTAAATAAATTACTATTTTTCTTAACGAGCATTGCCATTTCAAGGATATATAAACAAGCAAGAGTCAATATTTTATATTTTTTTAAATAGGGTCTGCAACTGTCCATTGCGCTCTAAAAAAAGTGCGCATTTTTTGCGCTTTAAATGCCAGTAGTCTGCCCGTAGAGCTTCCCCAGAACATAATGCCATACCTTAAATACATATCTAAAATTCCATAATATGCCATCAGAAGAGAATCTGTTTTTAGAACAGGAGCTAGCAGTGTCTCGCCTATGCTGATTTACTTATTTTTTTAGACAATATTTTAATGTGTTCCTTTCATTTGAGTTTCTTGTTAATCGTCACTCCTAAATAGGTTGCGCTGTCTACCTCTTCTATTATTTTATTGCTATATTTAACTTGTGGGTATAATATTTGTGACCTTTGGTGAAAATTAACTACAAATGTTTTGTTCACGTTCATTATTAAATTATTATTTTCTAACCATCTTATGATTGATGATAATGCATTATTTACATGTCCATTGTAATGATCTATATGCGAACAAGGTATAGTTATAGTACTGCCGTCTGCAAAAAGTGTTACAGGCTGTTGAGTTGCTTGAGGTAGATCGTTGATATATATAATAAACAGCAATGGACCCAAAACACTGCCTTGAGGTACATCATATTTTACTTCACGATCTTATTGAGGTTTGAAATTTTGTTTTTCTACACAATCATCAAATTTCTGTTATTTGTTGTCTACCTTTTAAATAAGATTCAATAAGACAACGCACATTACCTCTTATACCATAAGCATATAGTTTTTGTAGTATGTCTTACTATTTAGGACTCACATAATCAAATGCTGACAACATATTACAAAATAAAGCGCATATACTTTCTTCTATCAACAATAGCAATTAAAACAAGCTCATAAATAGCCATGCTAATAATCGCTTTAGATCTAAACCCTTTCTGTTCATTACACAATATATCGTTCTCTTCTAAATAAGATTACAGTTGGGTAAAATATTTTTTTCTCGATATTTTTCGCAAACATAATCGAGAAAAGGTACCTCTAAAGAATCAGCGGATAAAGTCACCTTTTGTACGTCATCTGAACCTAGGTTCATATAAACTAGTGCATACTCCCGCAAATGTAAGTTTGTTAACGCTCAACTTTTATAAATTCTCATTTTCGTACCTCCCATAGGTGGAAATCCTGTGCGAATCTGACTCGCACTTGGCCGGTTTTTTACATTTCAGCACATGTCGGACTTGAAGGTTTTTTTACATTTCAACACTTGTCGAACTTGACAGTTTTCTACGTGTCAACACTTGTTGGACTGACGGTTTTTTACATTGCAACATTCGTCAGAATGTTGTAATGTAAAAAAATTGATTAACCTATCCATAAGCCAAAAAACCACAGATGAATTTTAAAAAATGCTTGTATAATTGTGAAGTAAATTATACTATAACTAGCAGTCCGTCCCGGCTTCGCACGGATGCTTCATAAAATATGGCAAGGAAAAAAATAAAAAAAATAATTTCAGCCTCTAACACATTACACGTTGCCATGACAACAAATTCAATATATGACAAATGCGTCTGTCGCATAATAAATTTATGTAGCTATACATAATAAGATTTACTTTGATATTTTTTTCACACCGTTGGTTACATTATCGAAGGTTTCATAATGATATATAATGTTTAAGGAAATGTTATATAGCCTATGTTCATAAGTTAATGTGGGATTCTAATGGTAAGGAATTTTTCAAATCGAAATCCAGTAGTTTCGTAGCATATTCAAGTCAAGTAAACAATAAATGTTTAAAGTTTTTTATAATATGAGTATGGATCATATAAGTGCACACTAATATTACATTTGTCATACAAATTCTCATGTAGCAGGCCTGCTGGAACAAATTTCAATGTGGAATAAGTAGTGCTTCTGTGCCGATTTTTATGATAAAAATTATTAAAATAAATAATAAAATAGATTGCATATAATATATAACAAAAGCGTTCTGTACTTCTATGCATAAACTTATAATAAAATTGATTACATATTATATAACAAAAGCACTCTGCACTTCTACGCATAAACTATATGCCAAATTTCATACTCTTTAAAACAGATGTAAAAGTGTTTTGCTGTAAGCAGTAAATTAATGTTCCAAGTCATAAAAGTTTCATATAAAGAAGTTTTACTTCTGTAGTGTGGTCAAAAGCACATTCGTATTTTTTTATTTCTACAATCTAGTTTCCGACACATTCGGGAAAGCTTGCTTCCAAATGACGCGCATGTTTGTTTGCCCCATATGCATAAAAACTCCTATTTGTTAATCTTATCAGATAAAGGAACAGAATTTGTTATAGGCTTACGGAAGACTAATATGGTCTGACAATATCTATTCGTCTATAGGCACTAGTATTAATGAAAGAAAAGATTTGATCGTACGTCTCTTAATTTTTAACATTTAATTATTAAAACTACTTAATTCTTCTGTACCTTTAACACTAAAGTGTATGTGTGGGTGCATACTAAATTGGGATTACTACAAAAAGACAATACTGTAACCCAAGTCATCAAAAATAAGGAGAACAAGGACACCAAACTTAAATAAGGTTTGGTTAGTAAGAGGCGAATCCAAGTCATCGAGCTGTGAACCCAAGTCTTCAAACCTAAGGAGAACAATGACACCAAAGTTAAATAAGGTTTGGTTGGTAAGTTGCAAACCCAAGTTTAAGGAGAACAATGAGACTACACTTAAAAAAGGTTCGGTTAATAAGGCGAAGCCAAGTCATCAAAAATAAGAAGAGCAATGGCACCAAACTTACATAAGGTTTAGTTAGTAAATTACGAACCCAAGTCATCAAAAATATGACGAACAATGGCACCAAACTTAAATAAAGTTTGGTTGGAAAGCTGCGAACAAAAGTCATCAAAAATAAGATGAACAATGGCACCAAACTTAAGGTTTGGTTAGTACATTGCGAATCCCAGTCATCGAGAATAAGAAGAGCAATGGCACCAAACTTAAATAAGGTTTAGTTAGTAAATTGCGAAATTTAGTAGTGCGATGCGAATTTAGTAGGAAGGAAGTGAGGCCAGTAAGTAAAGTTCTAAAGTGGAGGCCGTGTTTGTGAAAACGAAGTATTGGTAGAACGTTCACCAGGTGGGAAGAGGATCTCCGTGCAGTAGCCGGTCCGGGATAGATGCAAGTAGCAGGAGATCGGCATTGGACCGATAAGGACTGATAATAATGATGATGATAATAAAGCTTGCTGGGTTGTCACTCCTGTGCTACAGAGGCAATTGCGGGAAGCAAATTATGTAATAGGTACGTCACACAACTGATTAATTAGATAACATTAAAAGATAACAAGATTATAAATAAAGAGTGGAAAGGCTTTATAAGCATGCTATCTCAAATCTGGAAAGTGTACAAGACTGGGCACCAAGATTCTCTTTTGGGCTATAATGCAGCCATAGTTATTTATGTTTAATGATTTTCTTTCTCTCTCCGATATTTCTTTTCATCAAAAAGCCCGTGACATGCGAATAAGGCAGTACATAAAAAGGTAACTTGTTATCTTTATATACACCCTGGATCAACTCGGTGTGATTTATTAATTAACTTTAGGTTTGGAATAAAAAATTCTCGTTCTAGTGTACAAAAAAATTTCTGAAGTATTTAATAGCCACACCATACACACATGAAATATACCTATTGGTAGTAGAAGAGAAAGAATGTAAATACGAGTATAAATTTCTGCTCATTTTATAGATATACGTAGATACATCATGTTCTGGTATGAACACCCTCTTTTAAGTTCTTTTCAGACGTACGTAGTTTGAAATCAAGCGCAAACCAGTGCTCATCAATTTTATTTTCTCAACTGAGCCAGTCTCTGTCCAGTCACTCGTGAGTGTACTATGACAGCATCTCGCGTCATCGTAAATTATCGACGTGTTAATTCAGCTGTGACAAACAATACTTTGTATTCGGTTATCTTCTCGCTTTATTTACGGGCACCTTAGGCACTATTTATAGAGGCACTTCTTATTCTAGTGACTTGTCTTATTCAGGCAAAGTGACATCTATCGTTGAACGCTGCCAGAGAGATCGCAATCGGCAAAATATCATAATGGATGTGGTAATGGTTTAGAACGTTAAGTATAGGTGCTAATACCATATGAAACACCTGTGTAGCTCGAAATATTTCGAAGATAACATTAATTGGGAAACGCTGAAATAAAAGTGAATGTTGTATATGGCAAAACTTATAACTTAGGTGGGTAGATGATCTCCGTGCCTGTCCTGTCCGAGATGGATGCGAGTAGCAGGAGATCGGTCGT
>JAFELO010000065.1:37115-94224 GCA_017140195.1 Eumaeus atala
AAGGAACCATTTTTTTTTTCGGAGGGACCTAATACTGGTTGGCGGCGCTAGTCCAGCCTCAACAGTTCGACTGACTACGAAGACTTTTTTGTCTTCAGGTTTAGGGAGACGATAGGGGGACAGACCCCCCTCTTTTCCCGCAGATGGGAAGAGATGTACCGGGTTGATTGTGGGCGTACCCTATAGTGATTATTTTTGGGACCGAAAAGGGGGAAGCGGTCCTCCTCTCCACTCTAGTGGGACGGCGCGAGCACGATGCCGTTTAAGTTGCGGTGTCGTGGATAAGGATAACTGACTGAACCATATTTTTGTGAAAAAGGTATCAGAACATCGAACATCGATATATGATTCTTGAGGAGGTAGTAAAGCTCCTTAATAACACCATGTTCAATGACCGTGTATGGTCCTACCTATTATGATATATAGTCCGTTTTAGAGAGTACAGCTTGCTCTAAACGCCATGATAATTTGGAGTCCCTAAAACAACCTATACGATTGGCAGTGAAGAATTTTCCCATGGAAAGTGTGCGTGCTTCTACTGATAAACTCGCCTCAAGGTTTAAAGGTCTATATTGCTGCCAATGGCGACCACTTCGAAAAAGCTTTAATGTTTTCAATTGTTTTATATTTGTGTATTAAACAACGCGCTGTGAAAGTAATAAGTGTTATTTGTAATTATAAAATCATTTTTTCTTTGTTACAACATTTAATTCAAAAAAATGATGAGTGTAATTTGGCTGATTTTTAGAGTCTCCTCCATAGGAAACTATTTAAAATGACGCGGCATGAAAAATATATGACGATCGATGTCCCTCTTCTTTTTTATCGTGTGAAGCTGACCATTACAAGAATTTTTTTGAGTTGTATCACTTTCCACTAACCTGTAGAGTGTGTTGAAGGCTTTATTACAGTTCGCAATGGTGCAGATGAAAGGTTTCGCTTTGGTGTGTGCCCGCACGTGTATCTTCAAGCTGTAGGAGGTCAGAAACGCCTTGTTACAGGAATGCATGGGACATATGAACCTGTATTCACCTAGAATAAAATGGTAAGTAATTAGTATATGTATTTTTTATCCTATGTATAAAATTCTCGTGCCACAATGTTAGATATCTTACTCCACCGAAACGGATATTTGCAAATTTTACATGCATATTCAGTAGGTCTAAGAATCGGCTCTTCTCTATTTTTCATACCTCTAAGTGATTTCACCCACGTGACTACGGTCCAAAATAGGCTATATATTATGGATTGTAGTTAAGCGGGAGAAACAGCGGGACGCGGCTAGTATATTATATAAAAGGGTAAACGAGCAGTCGGAGACTTCTGGTGGCTACCGACGCATGAAGACTTCTACATAATTGTTTTGCGGATATGTTGCAAGTTGCAGTCGTTCCATCCAATGGACCACCGGAACCCACAAACGCGTAGCTGTCAATATGGGCCGGTGACATGGGATCGAGAGAGACCTCCCGGTCGTGCCGCTCCCTTACGGTTACAATGCAGCATTGCTTTACCTGTAACAGCGTTGCACTACCTGTAACAGCATTGCACTACCTCGTTTATGTTTGTCTAAATCGTAGCATATGCCATCTGTCTCTGCCTACCCCCATATTTGTTTCTTTATTTTTGTTTCGCGAGGTCTTGGGTGGAATCAGTGCGGGACCCGCAGATGAGCATAATACCCATAAAAATCCCGCAGGTGCCAGCGTCCTCCTAAAACGATCTTATAGGAAGAGGGGACCAAAGAGCAACAGGAGGAGGCATTTTTGCGCACTGGGCAAGGGGTGAGGATGGGAACCTCACCCCATTGCACTGTCCCAAAGTCGGTGGGGTTGTCGTGTAGTGCGGGGCAGCCCCATCTGTGTAGGTGGAGTTGGTCCCTTAGAAGGTTGACTAGCCGTCGAGGTACTATGATAATTTGTTGTTCCAGGGCACCTCACCAAAGGCGGCACTGATAGCACTCGCGGTGATTTTGGTGGGTATTCGACACTATCATGTGCCGGTTCATAACCCCTGGCCCCAGTTAAGGAAACGGAATAAGTTGCGCGTACGCTTTCGCCGCAGACTGAACCTTGCTTCCCAGTCAGCCTAGCCTCGTGCCCTGGTGACAACCTCCTCCGTGTTACGAGTAAGAAGTCGTATGATATCTCAAATCCATCGCAGATAGACAGCGGAAAACAATTGATAGTATTTATCCCTAAATTGTAATGTAGACATTTCAAGGCCCGCTGGACGGATTTAAAACTAACAAAACGAATAATTTAGGCACTTATCGCAATTAACTAGGGTTGTCTCAGCAACAAAAACAGCAACATCACATCTTCACCCCAGTTCCCGGTGTAGGTAGAATAGTATCTTTGCTACCGGTACACTATAATGACGTTTTACACTCTATTTCAAGCAATTGTACTCAATAAAGTATTTTATACTTTATAAAGTACCTACGCGAAATATTTTATTATTTTCATATTACATGATCAAAATTTTACTAGTATTCATAAAAGTTACAGAATTTTACAAAAGCACCATTAATATATTAATATTGGTGTTTCAAGGCACAAGGCGCAATCATATTTATGATCAGGATAAACCGAATTGTACTTTATTACACCAGAATACCCTTTTTATTTTATTTTATATTCAAATGGAGAAGACAGCAACCCTAGAACTGACATCTGAAGCTAGAGAAGTATATGTTTTGTCACTCATACAATAGTGGGATCTAAGTGATTACCGAGTGACCAGTGCCAATCAACACTTTTAGTACTACTTGTACGATCACCATCCGATATAGCAGTTACCAGATAATTTATTTCAGATAAAGATGTTTTTTTTTTTCATATTTATGCTTTAAGGTTCAAAGTAAACAATCGTGAATGAATTATATATGTACTAGCCAAAATAAATTTATAGTCATGCGACAAACTTATTATTCCTACAAATACCCATTTAAAGCATGCTCACTTCATCACTTCCAAAGTGATTTTAGTGTAAAATTGTATATGAATAGATACAAAATATTATACAGTTGATTGAATGTATTGTCAATTCTTGATGGAAATTCATGTTAACACTTGAATAAATAAATTAACTTTATATAATATTTCCACAATTATTAATTTTCAATTTACACTTACCGGTTTCAACACTTGCAACTTATCTTAATCAGGTAAACAAATATTTTTGTAAGAATAATTTCAATAAAAAATGTCTACCATTAACTGCTTAAGTATATTGACGCAATTTATGTTTTTATCATTTATCTGTGTCTAATTATTCAAATATGGTCAGTAAAAAACGAAAAAATAATTGAATTGAAGAAATATTGTGTATTATACAATAATTGCACATGATCAAAATAATTTAAACATTTTATAATCTATGAAATCATCATTTGGTTTTCAATAAATATATCAATAAATATATTTAAACAAAAGTTTAATGTCAAAAATTTAATTATCAAAATATAAACGTCACAATAACTTAAAATACGTATTGTAATACAATAACTGGACAAAGCGAGTACAGACAGGGACTTCCAGAAGAGTCTGATGAAAATTGGTTTATCTCTTCTTCGATGATGAAAACATTTCTGATGAAAATTGGTTTATCTCTTCTTCGGTGCCTATTAAATTAATTAACGACCTAACAGACGAAGTCGTTTGAGAAAATCCGGTACTTTATGTTCGTATTTTGTCGGCCTATATTTATAAAATTTAGTAAAGAAACTCCCGATAAAGCTGTCGTGAATGAAATAAAATCCAAGATAGATTTATTGGCCCAACATTAATTAATAAAAATGGTGAAGGGGTCTAGGTGAAGCATGAACTCTTTCTTACTGTGATAGATAGTAAAGCTCAGGTATTAACAGATACACCTTCCGGTTCCACGTGCACAATATGTGGAGCTATTCCACAACAAATGAATGATTTGACTAAAGTGACAGCGAGGCCTGAAAATAAAGATGCTTCTCAATATGGACTGTCTACATTGCATGCTTGGATGCGTTGCATTGAAATGGCTTTACAACTTCTCCTTCTAAACATGGTCAGCTAACAGCGAAGAAAAGAAACGGTTGAAACAAGAAAAGAGCAGCTGGGTATAAAAACATTGTAGCGACGAACTAGGATTAATTATCGACCAACCACGACGCTAATGACAGTAATACAGCCAGAAGTTTTTTTTACATTCTAGCAGTTCTGCTAAAATTACAGGAGTAAATGATTAAACTACTTTATATAATTATGAAGTCTCTTTCATCAGGTGTAATGATAAATGCTGTAAAATTTGACAGGTACGCTATGGAAACTGCCAGAATTATGTGCCATCATCAGTACATAAAATTTTGATGCATGGCGAAAGTATCATGAAGCATTTTGCAGTGCTTCCTATTGGTGAACTTTCAGAAGACGCGGAACAATCCCGTAATAAAGATTACAAACGATTTCGCCTACCTCATGCTGGAAAGTGTCCCCGATCAGCTACTAATGACGACGTGTTATGAAACACGTCGTCATTAGTTATACTTATTATATTTATACTTCAGATCCCTATACTACTAGCATTACAAAACCATATATCGAAAATGTGAAGGATACGCTGGACCTTTTGAAATTTAACGAATTAATAACACATCCTGAAGCTACTCAAGTTAAATAAAAGCGCATGAATATGTTCAAATAATATTCATTATATTTTTTTAATATCTTAAGAAATTAATAAAAAGGTTTTGTATAACTTAGGTGTTATATGTAGATAGTTTCAATAGCTCGTAAAGAAATAAAATTATTTTTACATCATTTAAATAAGTAAATTGACATTGACTTTTGATACAGTACCTGGCCGAAACGACAAACTTAAAAAAAGAGATAGCTACACAAAATTTATTACATTATATTAATTTATTCGTACTGATAGAACCTGTGTGAACGGGCCTGGAACTTTCTGTGCGTAAATCTTCACAAACGGAAAGAAACGAAATTCGTGCGGTGAAAAAGTTTTACGTTTTAAAAGGGAAAACAGTAACCCAGATTAAAGTCAAGCTAGACAGTATTTAGGTAACACTGCTCCTGCAATGAGTACAATTCACACCTGGGTGCTGCGAAGACGCCAACAGTTCTGGCCATTCAAATGAAGTCATAAATCCGGACATGATCAAAAAGATTCAAAAAATCGTTTTGGATAATCGGCGCTTAAAGTTGCGGCGGATAACAGAGATGGTGAGCATTTCCTCTGAAGGCGTTTTCACTCCATGAATTGTGGCTCGAATTGTTACCGCGTCCCCCTATTCCCCAGATCTGGCCCCGTGCGACTTCCACTTATTCCCGAATATCAAGGAATGCTTCGGTGGCCGAAGATTTTCATCAAATGTCACTGTCGCCGTAGACGAATATTTTGAGGGTTTAGAGAAAACATTTTATCAAATTGGTGTAACGGCATTGGAGAAGCGCTGGACTAAATGCATCGATGTAAAGGAATCTGCGTTGAAAAATAAAATTGTTTTAAATAGATTATGAAAGTTTTTCTTTGTCGTTTCGGATATTAACAATCACCGCTGGTATATTAAAATTGATTATACTAAAATACATCTACAACCTTGTGTAACTTTATACTTGTGCAAAATTTCACAGCTTAATCGTTAGGAATAAAAAATTTATGGATTTTTAGGCCGAAACACACCTCTCGGTTTTCCACCGTGCGTCGTGCCAGCCTAATTCAGCAGAAACCGCTACGCACTAACAAAAATGCAAGAAAATGAAGACTCAAAAATCACAACATATGTTGCCGCTCAAACAGGCACGCCACGTCACCTTTTTAATATTATCATAGTATTTTTTCACCACTTCCCGTGACGTCACAAAGGCGAATAGGGCAGGATGCCCCTACCACTTGATAACAGGCCGATTTTTTTTATTAAACTGAAAAATTTTATGATTATAACGTGGTAGTAAGCATATTAAAATAACAAATTTTTAGCGTAGCCGATTTAGCGATAATGACTATTTCTTTTTTATAAACTAGTGGGGCATACGAGTAATCGGAGCCTTTTTATGACTACCGCCGCCCATGCACAGCCACATATTAACTATGCCGATGTGTTGCCCTCCTTTACCCCTCCAATGGGCCATCGGCTACTCCCAAACGGCATGAAACGCGACACTTAAGATATTGGCGGTATTTTGTGAGCGAGAGGTCGTCCATAGGAGGAGGTATGCATGTCATGCATTATGCATGGCACTACCTCCTCCTACGCAGCAAGGCTCTACCTCTTCCTACCATACAACAATAAATCAAAATAACCCTAAGGTATACTATTGTAAAAATATTGTTAGCCAATATAAAATGTACACTAGTATACACAACCTCTGTGTGAATAAAGACAAAAAGGTGTTTTATCAACTGGTATTAAAGATCTTTAGACAAACATAAATATGTGAGTCAGTAGAAGCTGTAAAAACAAACAACAAATGTTTCTTCCTAGATGAAAATCTGGGAAGGAAATATTTTTAGAAGGAATCACAATTTCCAACCCTCTGCTGGAAACAGCAGGGGGTTGGAAAGTGTGATATTACTTAAAATTTCTAAAGATACTTTTTTACAAGAATTCAACAATTTTTTTAGAAGAAAAAGTAAAGAAAGATTCTTTTTACAAGAGAAGAATGGCTGGAAAATGTTGAATACAAACAATTGTCAATTAATTGCTCTGTTCAATAAAATCATGTGTTGGATTTCATGCGTTCACAGTTGAGTAAGTGCCATAATGTTAAACAATTATTATATAAATAAACAATTTGTTCTGTATTCGCACGATTAATTTTTCATACATAGTTTTATTACGACGATCTCTACCAGACAATCTTTGGGCAAAGTAGATACCGTAAAGAATAATCAAGATCATTGATCTAGAGTAGAAACAATATCTTAACAATCTGCTCACATTAAAAGTTAGTAAATTTCTCTTCCAACATACAAAGCCTGACAGCGACATAAAAATTTCTCTCATTCTATATTCATGGATTTATGATACTAATTGATGCCCTAATCACATGAAACTTCAAGCCTTTCCACATCCTAGAAACAATAAAAGAACTTGATGACAACTCTTAGCTATATTTCCATTTTCTATGATACTTCTATCTATATACCACTCCAAGAACTCCAAGACTTCATGTTTTACAAACACCATGTTGGAATTTATGTACTCTCATCTATGAAAATTATGAAAGAAAAACAGAACTTCCAACATGATTTGTAAAAGTTTTAGTTCGCTACTTCAAAGTCCAGTCCTATAGAAACACAAAAATAAGGTGAATAAATTATAATATTCATAGATAAAATAATAATATTCAATTATTATTTAATAGACTATAATACAATCATTTAGAAACAGGCCCACTTTTAGAAGTAGGTTAGTAGTAGGTACTAAATAGTATGAGTGAAGTTAACTATACAAATATGTATATAGGTCCTGAACGGTAAATTTGATTCCCTCTCTCAACTTTACTCTCTTCTCTTGCAACAAGTGATTGACTATAGACAACTCTACTTGCGTGAGTACGCAAGTAGAGTTGTCTGTAGTCAATGATGCTTGAAGAATGAAGTATAACAAAGTGGAGAATGAATCACATGTTTTATGAAGACAAGAATAAATGGAATCAATTAATTGTAATAAATCTTAACAAGGCTATTTTAAGATACATAGCGGCAAGATTCACAGCTGACGCTGCATTACAGACAAATAATTTAAATGATACAACCCAACTTTGGAATTAGAATTATATTGGTTGACTATTTCAATTTTTTTTATATATATCTGTTTCATTTATAAAAGTCCCGATATTTATAAGTTATCAATATTCCTTCTCCTTGTCTATAATTCTAAATTAAAGAGAAATTCATACTTATTATTCTAAATTAGTTTACTAATTGGACTGTTTATATAGATAATGTGAAAGCCAGTGTGGTGGCTTTTGAGCTCCATCATTTATATAATGGAATTCTACATTATAAGCAATTTTAAATATCTAAAATATATGCTGATAAAGTATATTTAATTAACAAGTTTTTTTCATTTCACTGGAAGCAATTAAAATAATTATGAAGATGACCCCCACTTAATTATTTAAAGTACTTGCGGAATGACTTTTACCTAACCTAATAAGTATTATACATAGCTTATTACCTTTATGTGTTTTCATGTGGGTTCTCAGGTTACCAATAGTACTGTAAGTCCGTTCACAGCCTTCATATTCACATTTGTATCTAGGAGTATTGTCTTCCATTTTTCTTTTGTTTTTCTCCATAACAGATTTTGGCATCTCAACATTAATGTTCGACACATCTTGAATAAATTCACTGTTATTACTGAAAAATTATCACTAATATGAGAATAAATTTAAATGTTATTATGTAAATATCATCATAAACGTCTTCTGTTCATTGTATTTTATAATCATTATCTTACCACTGAATTAGTATTAAAACCGTAAATATATTTGAAATAACAATCAATAACGTTAAAAAAAAATTTAATTTTTTTTCCGCAATTATCTCACACTACTTTTAACACCAGCCACTTTAAACACAAAAGTGAATATGACACTGATATTAATTAATTATTTTTAAAGTAATTACACATTGATTAAAATTTATCAATCGCAGAAAACTAATTATCACTTGTTTATAGCAATTAATTAATAATTAACGTTAATAAACTGATAAAAATACACACCCACACACAATCATTTTATTTTATTAGTAACATATAATTAGAGATGTGTTGTTTCTTTGTAACACATCATAAATTTAAGACTGATAACTTGTAGTCCTCTATTGTGTCATATCTTGTAATATCGAAAAAGATAGATACAAAGAAAAACAATTTACAGGTTACTGCTTCATATTAATTTATGAACCACAACTATCATTATGGAAGCCAATTTATTGTTATAGCTATGTTATTGAGCTGAATTATGTGATTCCTGTCATAGATATAGATATCAGTTACCTTTTTATCATTACTGTATACTGTTAAGTCATATGTGAACACAAAATTAGGGTATTCATATTCCAACATGATGGTAATGTACTAAAATAGAATGCCCAAAAATGAAACAGTGGGAATAGGAACGCGAATGCTAATCTTGTATGTGAGAGGGAGATAAATATAATCATATTCATAATTAAAAACAAATCGGCTTTCATCTCTGGAAAAAATACCAGTAAATTCTACTTTTCTTGAGTATACACTATCGCAAATTCTTAGCCAAACAATATCGGTAAATTAACTTACTTTAATGATGCAATTTCATTTGTGTCTCTGTCATTTGAAAACAAACTATCATCAGCCGATGGCACTATATCTGTTGTATCTTTATTATCTACATGAAGCTCTTGAAAGATCTTAATTGTTTCTCCCAAAAAATCGGTACTTATTACTTTATTTAACTTAGAACTTTTGTTTCGTTCACAAAAACTTTTTTCGCGGTCATTTCCTTCACTTGCATTTGAATGCCCACTGTCATCAAACCATGCAGCCATGTTGTCGCATATCAATTCACGCTTGACGTTTGACGTCCACGAGATAACATGTTTGCACTAAGTTCACAGATATTCCACACTTAGCGATATTAGTAAATATCTAGTTAATCTAGAAATCGCGTACGCTCACGTTTATAGAACAAATTATATTATTCTTACAAGGCTATCTTTATTAAACTTCTTAGAAAAAAATGCGATTCCATGTTTGAGTGTATAGGTAGCGAAATTAGTTTAGAGTATTCACCAACGAAACTGAAGAAGATGTCTGTCCGTCTAAATAAGCAAACAGTAGCGCACGGCGCTGACAGATTAACGACTGATTACCCGAATAACGAATAGGCGTCGTCGCAAGTCGGTTCCGTATCACCCAACCGCTTCATCCTCCCATCTTCCCTCGCCATACGCATTTAAAAAATATTTCTGCGAATTAAAGGATAATGCTCATAAATTATCGCGCTTACTATTTTCAAGTTTTTTTTTAAATCTACTTTTCAGGTCATTGTCCATTGTTTTCAGTTTTTTTAGTTTCGGTCGATACTGTGTAGGTACCGTAGAGGTAAGGTAAAGTATTAAGTCTGATGTACTCTTGTCGTAGTCATAATGAGGATATAGTTTTCAAATTGAAATAAGCTATTGTAAGATAAACACACCTGTGGCTACCTCTACGGGGATAATATACGTGAAGATTCCTTTTTTTACTTTACTTTTTAAAATAAAGTGTTAATTCGTAACCCGAGCTCAAGAATCGCAATTACTGTTTTCTTGGCAATATTTAAAATTCACATTATAAGGTACCGTTACATCATCATCAAACTATTGAATAACTAGACACATACTATATAGAAATATTGCGTACCTTAACAGGTACAACTATATTTCTATGGTTACTTCAGTTAATATTGACACAGGCGATTTGCTCCAGCTCGTTTATTTGTTTTAATCCCTTTAGCTGAGCACTCATAATATTGTCAGAGTTCAATATCATCATCATCATCATCGATGAAGGAGACGTTGCATTCGCTCAAGTGACGTGACGTAGAAATAGGCTTAGGAGCCACAATGTTAAATCAGAAAATCCCATTTCTTACAAAATAGATAAGAACAACCATCTTTGCTCCACAGTCCATCAGTTCTTGAACCCATAGGTACACCCACACTAACTCCGGTATTATTGATGTAAAAGATACAAGCATTTAATTTGACACATAAACAGGTTTGACAAAAGTGAACTTAAATAAATTTAGTATAACTTTACAGATATTTCCGTATAGATTTCATTCCGTACAGATCGTGTATTCTATTTTATTTTAACTTAAAATTGAATCATTTAACGCTAGAGAGAGAGAGACCGATATCTTGGAAATTATAAAGTGTAAAGCTGTCTTCTGCTTAACCATTGCTTGCGGTAGCACAATTCAACTAAACTCGATATATGTTAAACTTGCAACACTGAGTAGTAATTTATTATAGTATTTTCTAAATTCTCATATAGCTTCAGGAGAGAAACTGTGAGATAATAGACGGGAATATAGCAAAGTATAGGAGTAGCTATCTTTATTCTGTGGTCTACGCCTATCTTCTTGGCTTCCTGGTCCCAGTTTTATCCATTTATGGATAGTTAAAAATATGCTCACACTTAAAGGGTATACATATAATGATATACATAATCACCTGTAAGTCCATCATATTTTCTTGTATATAGGTATGGTAGATAGCAAGGCGTGTAAATATACTAGTGATTTTTAACTCGTTAAGAGGAAGATTATTGACCCAGTCCACCGCTACTATCATACTGATGCTGCTTTTCTATATTTTTTACATTTTTATATTTTTTATAGGAAGAAAAATGAGCAATTAAAATTAATTAAATAATTAATTTTAATTTCGTACATATCAATTTCATTAGTACATATCAATTGTTAAGCAGATTCGTTGCCATCCGTTTTGAATGGTTTGTAAGTATCTAATCATCGTAAATATCTAAACATCGAAACACGGTAGCATAGTTGTCACTTTTAAGGCGGTATCATGTGAGTCGCCCCGGCCCTGCTGGTCCAACACGGCTTGACATCGTTCACGCATAAACTTCAAATCGTTAACTTATAATGCTATTTGTATATTTTATCAATAGATGGCTCTTTTTTTACCCTTAATAAATGAAAGTGGATAGTGCGGCCGCGCGGAATCGTACTAGCATCCGCGCCCGCACACAACTCCCGGCCGAACTCCCGTTATAATGAACATTGAACACTGCTTGTTGTGTGTGCGGGCAGTGCGCCGAATGCACGCCCTTCTAATAACGCGAATGTGTTTTCATATCTTAATTTAAAATTCGCATTGTGTAGCGCAGTTTCAGTTTTTTCATTTCAGTGACCGAACAATAAATATTTTAGAAAATGTGTTCAAGAAGTATATATTTTTATATTTATGTGGTGAGCTTTAAAGTATAGTTTTATATTTTATTAATTTTATTTTCCTTGTATAATTTCTGTTCACACATTCAAGAATTAATCAATATTAAATAGGAATAATAATAAACAACATAAATAAATAGGTACACTTAATGTATTAATAGGTCCACATATTATATTAATTTTTTTTATATACCTACTGTTTAACAGTGGAAGAAATTTATGCAAATTATTTGTGTCTGGATTTTTATGTTTACTTTAATTTTTTCAAATAAATAATTTATAATTTGTTATGTACCTACTAATTTCTTTTTGTTACAAATTAAATTTTAAACTAGAGGACATAAAAAGAAAATAATAAAAAAATGTATTTTTTAAATAATATAAAGTAGTTATATTATTTAAGATTTACCGTTATTTCTAAATAAAACCACATCACGACCTGTGTGAAAGGATTAACTTATGCTTTATAACGCAAAGTTTTTACTATATATGTACCTATTTACTTCAAAATAATATGTTAGGAAAAGGATTCAGGCACAGGCACTCAGAGTGTTTTATGACTATCCTAATCCAGTTAGATATTTTATGGCCGACTGACTCATTGTCTATGCATTCAGAACGAACCGTTCAGGGAGATAGCTATAGGTAAAAAAGGTATGAAACAGCGGGTAATGTTATCATCGGTTTACTGTTATGCTCACGTTCTTCTCTGTCTAAGCGTATTAACGTGTTATTAGTCGAAGGTTGCTGACCGAGATTATACCAATCTTGCGGATAGTTTGTGTAAAATACACGAGTATGTACATACGTACACAAATTATTCATTGTACGTCATACTTTTATGTATAATTAAATGCTACTATAATTTAAAAAAGTTAATTCAAACAAAGAACTTGCTTTTTTTTTGTTTATGGAGTCATAATTTCAATATATCTTTCAATATATACTTTACATAAATAGGTATTTGGCTACTAATTAAATGGGTCACATTATTAAGATAAATAGGTACCTAGTACTTATTGGATATTTCTCCATAATTATCTGCAAGATAATTTTTCTACTACAACGACTATCGGTAGGCAAGTAAGATTTGAAAATCAATCAAGTAGGTAGGCACTATCATAGTGGCGGAATATCTAAATCTTAAATTCTTATGTCGTCAGTACCGGACTAGACATAATATGTACACACATATTACATCTGGTACCTATTGTCATATCCACGCTGCAATATACATATATTGCAATATATGTATATTGCAATATACATATATTGCAATATATGTATATTGCAGCGTGCTTATTACAAACAACAATCTACATCAACTCAACAACAGGTTAAAGGCCTCACACAGGTCACTACTCTACTTAGGCACATAGTATATACATTATTAAACAATGTATAGATTTTAGTTCATACATTCGTGAGAACATGCAGTTGCCAGAGCGATATCTAGTTGTATTATCTCTATGACTATGATGAAAATACAAATCTAAAGGTTTATGGAGGGGATTATATAAAAAAAAACTTTATTATCTATGCCTACTTAAGCGATGATATTTTATGTAAGCATTCACTAAAATGTGTGACCATTGTCTTGATACATTATTTATTGTAATGATAAGAAACATTGATAGAACCTTAGTTAAGTACTAAGTCATGTAAAATCTAGCCAAAAATAGCAGTGATTTATATTTAAAAGCCTTTCCTCGTACACAAAAGCAAATTGCATAGGAATTGAATGCACATAATTAAATTGTCCATCTTTAAATATTTAATACCTATAAATTATAATATAGAATACACATCTATATTAAGAAATCTACGGCTACGTTCTTACGGAAGTTCAAGTATTTAATTATATCATATATAATGAGACCTTGTAACATGACATCTATTACGTCAAATTAGTTACGGCGGCTGCTCATCCGCTCAATGTTGGCAATTAATTCTGTACGTCAACACTTAACACCTTCAATTTATAAAAAAATTAAACAGTAAAATATTTTTCATCATCTTTTTTTCCCAACTCTTCAAGGTCTATTGAAATTAAAACTGTCTAGACTACTCCGATAAATATAATATGGCTATTTTCAATTACATACCATAACAACCTGTGAAACTTCGAAATTCATTGGTACGTACCTAGGCACTGACGTAATTACGTACATATTCTTTCGTCAGTATCCCAGAAATTCCCAATTGGCTCGTATGCGGATTTACGACGATTAGCAGCAGTCATAGAGGATAAACTTAACTGGTATTGTCTACGAAGAAAACGTCATAAGAAGTTGCACAGCCATATTTTGAACTATTACATCCTAATTTAACTTTATTAACGATTCTTCGAAAATAACAACTAAATACTTACATAATGTTTGGCATTATATGACATTACATGGCTTCTGTAGCTTCGTAGTTACTTACAAATATTTAAAATTCCCTCGAAACTATAACAAGCTGCAGTTGTTAAAATTTTAATGCGGTGAAAAAAATTATATTAGTGATTTTGCTACAATCTGTAGCAAACGTAAAGATAAATCATATCTCCATAAGACAATGGAATAAGTATACATAACGATAATACAGTTACCTCAATTTATGATCTTGTTTAGTAATCGTTCATATCGTTATACGAGTTTATCTCATCATAACTACACATTGCTTGGTTCCGTATGAATATCTATCTCCATCGATTACAAATAAATTTTCTTGTAATAAAATATCGTAAAGAAATTTCCTAAAATATTTACAGAAGTAGGTTCAGCACATTTTAGTTAAGTAATCTTAGGACACTTCGTGTACATTGTGTATGTGTTAATTATCATTTAAGCCTTTGGCTATTCATTTAACCAAATTACCCTTGTTCAACATTTTAGGTTTCTAGAGGCCTTTATACAAAAAGTTACCATTTATTCACGAACCTCTCTCTTTCATTTAATAGGAACAATATTCTCTATGTACACTACGAAACTGTCTTTGTTCCTAGTTGGCTGCAGTGAGAAGCATCTACTTATGAAACTTGTTACATATCTGGGCCACATTTCTCGGAAAAACCTGTGCCTACTAGTTTATCTCTACCAGTACCTGAGCTACTTAAGTGTAATATATAAGCGGCGCTCGAAGATCAATAGATTCGTGATGCCCATGTAATGAGCCCCAGGGACCGCTAGCCACTTTCGCTACTTTTCCTGATTAACATTTCACTTTTGTATGGATTAAATTAGTATTGAGACCGTTTAATCAATATTACGGATTACGATGCTTCGATTATCTAACCAGCATTTAAATAGTTACGAAGAGACTAAACATATAATTAGCAGTCATGACGATGCTACATTTATATCTTTTTACGTAAATCAAACAAGCATGTACCATATTGTGTAGGTATCTACCTACTCATTATCTAGTTGATAAAGAACATCGATAACAGATTTGGGTTTCTTGATAACTATTGTAAGCCTGTGCCATAAAAATATCAAGTACTAGTAGCACCTCACGGTCGCGTACTCCCCCTAAAAAAACGCACCCCGAGGGGAGGAATTGTGAAAGTTCGTTCTTAGCGGGCGTTTGCTTGATTGTGCTATAGTTTCTGGGAAATCCCATACCTAGTTGCCTTTACCAAGTCCTTGAGTCAGTATGACCGTAAAAATCTGGCAATTCTTTTAAGGTATCTATATATTAATAAGCACAGTAAAATGTGAGTAGAAGTGTATCACGCTAACATTGTTGTATAATATAGATTCAATTTTATTATTTTAATCAATTCACATCTGTCATTTTATTATTTTAATCAATTCACATCACAAATCATCAAACGTTACACACATTGCGGTATAGACGGTGTAACTTTTGTAGTACACAATTCGGGATACTGTCAAAAGTTTTACAACGTACGCCATAGAATTTATTATATAAGTCGAAAGCTTTTGTTACAATTATGATTAAGTTTAGATTCCTGGGCGATTACTCGTGTTTATTATATGGAAAAGCTGGAATGACACTATAATCATTAAGTTACATAACAAAACATTCTGTCGTTCTGTGTTCCTTAGAATCTTATTTTAAATACCTATAACAATGTCTTTCTATGCGAATTTCAGCAGCCATTTATTTAGAGGCTAGCCAAATGCACGGGACATGACGTTATAATGTACAAGTATTCCATTTTTATTCCATGATTCTCCTATTTCGATGGGATGACAGTCCGACACGACCGGAGAGAAATTCGGTGCAGGTCCGACATCTTAACGTGCTCTCCAAAGCACTGTCAACTTGACTTCGAACAATAAATTGAAATCGTAAAATCCCAATTTGTTCCGACCTGGGATCACACGACTGTAACCACGAGACATCCAAACTACGTATTGTGTTATCCAAACTACGTATTGTGTTATCCAAACTACGTATTGTGTTATCCAAACTACGTATTGTGTTATCCAAACTACGTATTGTGTTATCCAAACTACTTTACCAGAATTTTTTTAGATCGGAATAATATAAGTCACCTACCTAGCTATGCTATATGAAAACGTTTGTACATAAAGTTGTAGTTTTTTTAGTATAGGGGGATAAACGAAAAATCGGAGCCTTTCAACGACTACCGACGTCCTTTTAACCTCCCATCACCCAATGGGCCACCGGCTACTCACAAACCGCAGGAAACGCGACACTGTAGTAAAGACTAATGCGTAATATTGCAAAAATTTCTAGTCTATTCAGTTCTTGTCATCGAGTTATAAATCCATCCACTGCTATAATTTACAAGTGAAAAGAGACAAGTGGTTTCCATTAGACTCTCTTGCCCATTTTGGTTTGACTTCCTCTGACAATATCATCATCATATCAAACCCGAAGCAGATTCCCATCGCAGTACCCGTTTATAGGTAAAACCGGGGCTATCTTTGTGGGGGCACGTGAGAATCCCGCAGTGTCTTCAAATAAAATTACGATGATGAGGGTTACAAAAAATATGGACTTATAACTTTCCACAATTAGCGTGCCCCAAATAAATAGACAAGAAAAAAGCCTAGTGCAAAACTATTCCTACGTTTATCATCCATCCATCTATCCGTCCGTCCGTCCGTCCGTCAGCGTCGGCATCCGTTTGCAACCACTTCATATCTGTCAAACTTATGTTAGTATTAACTGTCGCGTCATAAGTTCATTTCATTCAATAGATATACAGTAGTATTGCACTGATGCGCACAAAACACACACACAGGAAAAGACAAAAAATTAAAAACAAAAATTTAGCTAACTATTGGCCCTATAAAGAATTTTCATAAATTTTTATTGAATATTTTATAAGCCTGTGTAAAGATCAGTTACAATTTTATGTAAAAGTAATTCATCACAAATGAATTTTGGGCGCGAATGTGAAAGTGATGACACATGGAGTAAAAGATATTTTTTTTAAACTTAACTCGTACACGCACTTGACATCGAATCTCGGACAACAGTTCAATGACATGTCACATACACTTGTCTCGGGAACCTGACACCGCCACTTTCTTCTCGGGGGTCTTTACGATTCGACGCACATCACTACATTATACGTTGACTTCCGGTACGGACGACGTATTATATATCGTTTTTGCACATTCCTATTTGTCATTAAGGTAACCGGAAATACCCATGACAGTTGTGCAGAAGGAAGCAGCAAGATGTTTGCTTTTTTTTATATAAAAAGGAATTGTCATGAATAAAAGAAATAATTCCGCAGCAAAATGCCAATAGGGCAAACCCACGGATAGCAGGTTTTAGTCGGTAGTAGGTAGTAGTTATAGCTACACGACCTGACCCGACAAACTCTTCAGGCCCCCTTGGGTCGGTTGGACAGTGCATAAATGCATTCTCTTCCTGCTAGAACCAATTCGATATACACCGCTCGTACCGGTCGAGCGTTGAAACCTTACATATAGTTACACAGCTATAAGACATATGACTGACAGAATGACAAACTCACACATCGCTTACGGAGACGAGCCCGGGTTCGAATCCGTAAGACGTGAGCTTAGATAAATGTAGAAATAAAATAACGCGATCTTAGAGAGCTCTAAAAATAAAAATTAAATCATTATCACGGCTTTTAGCCGATTTGAAGCGCAAATCGAACCCACCCGTCAGAGGGTGGGGGAGGAGGCCGGCCTCCTCTGACAAGCCAAACCGAAAGACGAGCTCAACTTTTCCTAAACACGTCCCGTAACATTAAACGGCATCGTGCGCGCGCCGTCCCACTAGCGTGGGGAGGGGGATCGCTCCCCCTTTTCGGTCCCAAAAATAACCACGATAGGGTAATGTCCACTAAAATTCCGGTTTGCTTCCTCCCATCTGCGGGAAACGAGGGGGGTCTGTCCCCCTATCGTCTACCTATAACCAGAAGACAAAAAGTCTTCCGTAATCAGTCGAACTGTTAGGGCTGGCCAAGTGCCGCCAATCAGTAGTAGGTCCCTCCGAAAAAAAAAAAGTAAAAGAAATAACACATTTCTTTTATTCATGACAATTATCCTCTCGACTGTAAAAGGGCAATGTTTGTGCACTATCGAGCTACTGTCTGTGGAAGGGCACATATTGAACACGCCCGCCCAATATGCATTCACACCTCACAAAAATGTCGGAATATCCATAATCGATATGCCAAAGATAGCAGTATTATCTCTACGCCAATAGTAAGTGCCAAAATGCCAATACTATTTGAATGGTAAAAGTGATATTAAGAAAGGACCATCTTTGTTCGTGGCCGAAAGTGTAGGAAGTGTGTTTTTAGGCCGCAGAGCCTCGGCCCACATTCCATCCTGACCGGCAGTCGCTAGCAGGTCACGATCGCCTGCTTTTGAATGTCTATCAACAATTTTATCGGGGTTATAAATTTCACGTTCGTAACATAGACAGGCTAACGACGATATTTAATTTCACGAAATAAATCTAGGTTGATTGTAGTTTATCGTGAATTAGATCTAGGGTTGAACCGATATTAATACCTACCTAGATAGTAGAGCGTTTCGATTTTATCTACATCACTATGTTCGGTTTGAATTTCGACAGATCGAATCTATTGGATATAGATTATATCAACGAATGTACAGAATAATATGGGAAATAACTACTAAACGTGTTCTGGTGTAGAACCAATAAGTTGTAGATAGGGTTTTAAGATTAAGTTTTTATTTGTGAATTATTTAAATCACAGTATGTAAAGTATACATGCTAGCAAAACAAAAATAAAAGTTCGATTTTGGAAATTCGTAATCGCCTAGTTTTTGAAAAACTGGATATTGAGCACTGTTCCAGCTCCATCGCGCTGGAACCCGCTTTAGGAAAAATATGAGTTTTTTTGACGCGATAACGTCTTGTAAACCGATCAACGGTAACGGCGTGCACGAAAAATTAGGAAACGTGTCAATGTAACGTGTCATTGTCATTGTAGCGTTCCGAATGGACGGAGCCTGCGAGCGAGAGAGCGCAACAAGTCGAATCTTTCACGACGGACAATGCGTTCACAGATCAATCAAAGAACGGTTATCACGTAAAATTATAACGTCTCTAAACCGACTTACACGCGATGACTACCTTTTCATTATTTTTACCTACATACAATAACATTTTTATATTTAGTATAGCAATTGTTTTTGTGGTACTCATAAATAATTGGGGTTTTTACCCATAGGGTTAAAACGACACCCCATTTTAAAGACTGCGATATCTGTCCGTCTGTCTGTCACCAGTCCGTATCTCATTAATCGTTACCCCAGCTAGATGTGTTTTTTGTCGGATTTTATAGATAATGTAACGGAAAAATTCCTATTCGGGATTATATTCGCACTTGATTCTTTTTATACAGTATGTGGGTAGACGATCTCAGTGTACTAGCAAACATGGATGTAGCGACGAGTAGCAAGAGACAGTTCACCATGTCCTTGACTGAAAGGGGCCTATGGCCAGCGGTATAGTCCAGATAAAGGCTGATGATGCTGACGATAATGAAACAATTTTTTTTGCCTTACGTCAACCTTACGTGCGTGATGTGAAACTACCTGTAGATACAACCTGTTGACAGGCAGACGGACACCAGAGTATTATTATTAAAGGGCCATTTAGATCGTGTAAATCCTAAAAATTAGAAGTGCCCGAGGCCAGAACAAAAAGTGACATTACTCCCATTTTCCCCACACTACATAAAACTTTTGTATATTTTCAGGCAATCGTGGCGGGGTGTGTTGTAGGTGACTGCGGGCCAAGACTGAAGTACACCTGGGGTGACGCGCTTCAGGGGACAGAGTGCCCTGGTCCAGATGGCGCTCCATACCCCCGGTAAGTGTGGACCGCTGATTTGATTACTCATGGATTGCTGATAGACCGCCAGCGTACAGGAAATCATATAGCCGATAGCTACATCTAAAATATAGCTTGGAAAAAAAACCTGCAATTAAAGTGTAGACTAAAATAGCATATAAACTAGCCCAGCCTAGTCATAAAAAGACTAGCCCGTCATCGAATGTATGCCAGTTCATATTTTTCAAATATATATTTATAAAATTCATCATCATCATTATCAGCCCTCATCGCTCCATTGCTGGACACAGGCCTCTTTCAATAAACGCCAAGACGACCGATCTCCTGCTACTCGCATCCATCCCCATCCATCCCAGCTACCGCATGGAGACCACCTTCCCACCTGGTGAACGGTCGACCAATACTTCGTTTTCCAGAACGCAGCCTCCACTACAGAATCTTTTTGGCCCATCTGCCATCAGATCTTCTGAGTGTGTGACCAGCCCATTATCACTTTAGCGGGCTTCTTCTTCGCGTGATATATATCAAAATCACTGGAAAAAAAAAAGAAAGTTACCCAGTAGCTTATTTTTGTAGAAACGCCGAAACAACTGTACATAGGAATTTGAAATTTGGTACAAGGGTACATTTCATGGAGTTAGTGAGCAGTTTTGAAAGATTTTAAAAAATATTGAATATATGATTTTTAAAAATATGGAAACCCTGCTGCTAGTAAGTAACTAATTCAGTTTAGTATTTTATAATATATAAATGTAAAGGCACTTATTATTGAAAGAGTCATCAAGGGATGTCTCTCAGTCATACTCCATACTTTTCTAATACGTCAGCTGTTTTTTGGCCTTTTCAGTGAGTAGTCGCATACCTACATTGCATTCGGATTGGACTGTTTGACCGTATAATTAAACAATTAAACTTTTTTGTAATTATAAGTTGTCATGCTAGGAATTACAGTTGGTCACACACAGAGGGTTCCTCTGTGTGTGACCGGCTCGCCCTTGTTTTCTTGTATTTATGTACTCACCTGTCTATGATTTACGTATGGAAACACGTACAGTGTAATTACCTACTTCAATTTTATATACATGCGATATATCTAACTGTGCCGTGTGAGTCTCTGAGATATTTTTTGTTAAAGTCATTGGCCGCGAACTGAGGAGTTCCAACTTTTAATTCATTTATTTTTATTACCATTTAGGACAATGAATTTTCCAAAAAAATCATTGTCCTAAATGGTAATGCTTGTTTCAATGTATGCACTAGGCCCCTACTTAATTGTACTCTAAACAGGTAACTATGTTGTATAGGTATACTATAGATAAAGTGTTAAAAACCTGTTATATAGGATTCACGGTTTCCAGAACAGCCAAGTGCGAGTCGGATTCGCCGAGAGCTTCATATTATACTCCAAATAAAATCCAAAGATACGCACTTAATTTGACTTGCCACACAAACCCTCAGCCGATCAGACAATTTTGTAGGACGACTTCATTTTTTTGAGATTTGAATATCCTGAGGATATGTCGATCTCGTGTAAAATACAATTCAAAAGGAAAGTTTATGCTAACAAACCACTTGAAACTAACTGGAAAAACGTTACTCCCACATTTTCGGCCATACTATGGGAAAGACGAAAAAAATGACCATCCCCACTTTACATTTAGGGGAGGTGACAAATTTTTTTCAAAGATTTTATATTACCCCTTTGCTAACGTGAATAACGTGTATTTTGCCACATATTTTTTTTAGATCCAATGTTTTCGGCCTGAATATTATGTTCCCAGTTGACAACAGAACCCTAAAAATTATAAGGCATTGGCCACTTCTTAAATATTCCGACGATTGACGATTGATTTTAGAAAAACGTAACAGTGACGATAGAGACTTTCATCGTCAAACTAAAACTATAATCGGAGATGAAGTCTTTATTATAGCATATGTGGGACAAAAAGGCAGTCGGAGCGTTTTGACGACTACCGACGCCGATGGACATCCGTATTTATTTAAATTTTAAATATACTCCGCTAAAAAATGATTTACATATAATATAGTATTCCGCAGGACTTGAGTCGAATAAAATTTGATAGCAACACCATCTATCGGCTGCAACTAGATAACACAAGTTATTCATATGAAATCAAAAACGATTTTATACTTATTTTATTAATAGTTTATTGCTTATTTAATAGTATATTTTGGAGTATTTTTATACAACATAATTAGAAATAATTATTAAAGAGAACAACACAATATAATAATGATTACTATGTTGATCAGCAGTAACACATAAAACATGGTTAAAACGCGATTTGTGTTAGATGAGAAGACAAAGCTGCTTACGTAACGTCCGTCTCTATCTAACGCACTGTTCTGTATACGCATCGCATATATGCCTCTCTGTTCTGCACTCTATAGTTCGATCGCGTTCGGTTATTTCCGTGACCGTCCGGCGCAGTACATTTCTCACCTCAGCCGACGGCCATATTGTTTTGCTTATTAGTTATTTCTGACATTCAACGCCAGTTAGATGGTTATAGTGCGTAATATATAATAATAGTAGTAAAAGTGAGAAATATAATTTTATAAACACTTTTAATTTAAGATTTTATTATCCATGTTGGATACTTAAGCAATAGAAGTTTAAATACGCCACATTGAACATGGAGGACGTAGACAGAAGTGATTTTTATAAAAATATTAATCGAATACTCGATGATAAAACCGCGCCAAATGCATCCATACTTACAGCGTCTAAATATACACAGTTAGTTCAACAAGTCAAAGAAGCACACACAAAGATGAAAAAAAAACCCGCGGATTATCGACGTATAAAAAGGTACGATATTATTCAAACGTCCGACGGTGAGAGGTTGGCTATGGCTAAAGTGCCCGGTCAAAAAAGGCAACAAATATTTCTGAAATTGGAGGAGATCTATGATGTCATACATGAATACCATTTAAAATTGAATCATGCGGGAAGAACGAAAATGATGACTGCACTAAAACTTAAATACAAGAACATCACTAGTTTAATGGTGAGGTTGTATTTGTCGTTATGTCGAGGGTGTAAAAGTAAAGTAAAACGACATGAAGTCGACAAAACACAGAGTGTTACAGATGAAAATTGTGAAATGTCAAATCTGACGAAATGTGATTTGGATTTCAACGAAACCAACGTCAAGGATGTTTTACAGACCACTTCAAAAGACAATTCTGCTGATACGTGTACACCAAGTACACATGTAAAAGGTAAAATATTCCCCGAGCTATTTTCCCGTGGGCAATTCGACATAATAGACGTAACCACTTCGAAAAAAGAGTCCTATAAATACTTATTGGTTTACAGAAATCTAATTACGTGTTATATCAATTTGAAACCATTAAAAAGCATCGCAATCGAGGAATGCGTGGAGGCTTTGCTAGAGATATTCCTAATATTTGGCGCGCCAAACATTTTACACTCTAAAAATGGAATAGCGGTTACGAAACACATCTGTCGGAGAATGTACACCCAGTTTCCGGAAATCAAGGTTGTCAGTGCTGTGGCAGATTTGAAAAATCAACATTACAAAGGAATTACCAATCAGGACATTCTAAAGTTGCTAGGACAGTGGTTGAAAGAAAATACGTCACAAAAGTGGTACCGAGGGGTTAAATATGTACAATATTTAATAAACAAAACGTTTATCGAGACAATCCGCAGAACGCCCAGTGAATCTGTGTTCGGACATAATCCGAAAAGAGGTCTAGCCTCCTTTATGTCTAGAGAAGAATATAATCATATATCGAACGAAGAAGAATTTCAAGTTGCATTAGAAGAGAAGGAGTTTGGTAAAAATTCTGAAGAGCTTTTGTTAGATGAATCACTTATACCCGCCGCTAGCTTCATCAAGTTGGAAACAGAAGGTGATGATGAAGACGACGATGAGGTGGAGATGACAGAATAAATATTGTATCTTATGTGTTTGTAACTTTGATGATCTACGGGGCCGGAACATGTCCTCTTAATTTAGGACTGGTCTGCAAGTTGGCGGTAGCTCAACGGGATGAACGTGCTATGTTGGGGGTGTTTCTCTGTCCGACAGAATTCGTAACGAAGTTAGGGTCAATTCATACTAGCGCAGAGTCGAAGCACATCGAAGCGTCAATCCGAAACTTAATATAGCAAATTCACCCTTATTTCCACAATGTAATGCACATATTTCTTCCAAGGAAAAAAAAAAATGCGCGAGCAATTCTGATTGGTGCGCGCGCATTCGCGCGAAGTCAAGCGGCTATTAGGCGAACTACGCGCCGTTCGGTCAGTCGGCAATCGGAATCGGACGGAAACTGTCTTGTGTCGAAGTGAATCACGATGGAAAACGACGAGAAATTAATTTATTTGGTCCAAAAATTCAACTGGCAACTGGTGTCCATCACTAATGCCACGAAAAAGCGCGCATTCTCGCGCTAATTCACGCGAATACGCGCGCATTCGTGCGACTTCGCTTTGATTGTGAGGAATTTGACGCTTCGATGCGCTTCGACTCTGCGCTAGTATGATTGACCCTTATAAGGCAGAAAACTAAAGTATCCGATATCACGCGACGAATAGGCTCGCTGAAGTGGCAATGGGCTGGTCCACACTCAGAAGAACAGACGGTAGATGGGCCATAAAGTTCTGGGAGTGGAGGCCGCGTTTAGAAAAACAGAGTGTTGGTTGACCGTTCACTAGGTGGGAAGACGATCTCCGTGCAGTAGCCGGTCCGGGATGGATGCGAGTAACAGGAGATCGGTCGTCTTGGCGTCCATTGAGAGAGGCCTAAGTCCAGCAGTGGACCGAAAAGGGTTGATAATGATGAATGATGATGATGTGTTTGCACTTTTGCGAAGGTGATTCTTTCAAAGGATTATCTTAGATTTTGTTTTTAGGGTTCCGATCTTAAAGAAAAAAAATTAAATTAGAAATTATAGAGTCCCTTTTTATGTCTCTCCGTCCGTCTGTACATCTGTCAAGATCTCTTTTTCGGGAACGCGTGGAAGCACAGAGTCGAAATTTATGTCAAATACTAAGGTCCGCAGACTTAAAGGCATGTAGAAAATCCTACTTCTGAGTATATGCAATCATAAGATACAGCCGGTTATTACCCGAAAACTAAATCCTTTAGCTGGACACTGACATCAACGTAGAGCAGTGAAAAACGATTGACGAGCGATTGACCTATTTTTACACTTTAGGGGGACAAACGAGAAATCATGGCCTTTCAACTACTACCGACCCCCACGAACATCAGCATAATTATGCCGATGCGTTTCCCTCCTCTGTCCCCCCCCGCCCAATGGGCCACCGGCTCCTCACAATCCGCACGAAACGCGATACTGAAGATGTCAATTTACGGCGGCATTATGTGAGCGAGAGGTACCTCCCCGCACGTGCCGGCCCAACTCCGCATACGAGGATGTAGTGTCATGCACCATACATGGTACTACCGTACTACCTCCTTCTATGCAGCATGGCACTACCTCTTACGAATACAATAATTGAATATCTATGAAAATTGAGTGTCATGAAATCTATGACTTACGAGTATCTCATACCTATGTAGAAACTGCTTAAATTCTTCATCCATATTTAATATTAACGCGAAAGTTACTATCTGGGACTGCTGAACCGATAGTAATGAAATTTCACAGAGTCTTGGGTCTCTGATGGTTCTTGGGATTAAAATTCTTTTCCCACTAAGGTACAGTAAACAGGAAATGACTAAAAAGGAACCCTTAGACTTTACTCCTGAGATTATGGGCGTGTTTTAAATTTGGAAGGAGTATTTTATAAACCGCTACAGAATGATGTAGGTAGTTTGGTTTTGAAAAATATGATTTTTCGAGAAGCTATAACCGTGTGGAACATCTTGCAATATGTCTTTCTAAATGGTGTTGAGGTTTCTATGAAGGTTTTTGCTTATGCTAATACTTTGCGCACCCTTGTTCACCAACGGCTATCGACTCTGAGAGCTCATTGCTATTGATTTATTATTAAAAACTTTATTTTCTCTGCACTTATGCTCCGTTTTAATACAATTTATGTGATAATAAATTTTACACGGAAATAAACCATGCCGTGCCGTTAGCAAGTCATTCGTTGTTCTAACACGTGAGAAATTTCCCATTACAACCACAACTCAGTCATGGTGAAGATAATTCTCTTCGCACTTGGCACAAAATATTGCCAATTATATGATTGGTGCTAGTGGAACGTGTGACGTGTTTATGTGCCTATTTAAATACGTGAAAGGAATGAGACGAGAAATTTCACACTAAGTGAAAAGAATCGTGCAATGATACACAATTTCCCTGTTTGTTCCATAGAGATAATGTAAATAGAGAAGGGAAGACTGCTTAAAACACGGCCGAATCAGATGGAGGCAGCTAATGTATTACACTCTCTCTCTATTTTATTAATTGTTATCTGATCAATGCGCACGCGTGAGTAGATTGACAAAGATGGTAATGCATTCTCATATTCCTTCTCCATTCACCAAGTCGTCCAGTTGCCGTCATAGAACTGCCTATCATCCGTTTTGTGAAAGTTGCGTACAAAATGAAGCGCGGCAAAGCTTCACGCTGATCGTTGGATGTTTCACGGTTTTACACCTCATATTTTTGTCACGCCCTATGTCTTAAATAACGCATTTTAGGGGTTAACTTCAGAAACAGCCCAGCTTTCGTCCGCACAAATGTAATATAGATACTAATATTAAAAGTATCTGTATATATTGTAAAACAAAGTCCCCAAAACTGTCTGTCTGTATATGATCCATGTTATCAAAAGCTACTGGACTGGTGAGAATTCACCATTTTCTTTTGCTTCATCGGCTTGCTGTTAGTGATTGTCGAGCGACGAGATTTAGTTTGGGGTCAAAAAGGGGACCGACCCCTCTCTACTGCTCATGGGAGAGTCCCGATATGATTAACTATTATTTTCATGGCCAGAGGGACCATGGAGGGACCCATGGTCCCTCTGGCCTCTCCTGACTGACGTCGGGGCAGCTCGCGCGCGGTAGGTAAAAGGCCTCGGCGCTGACGTGAACATTTGGCTCATGGAGAGTATCATAACCGGGCGGAGGGATTGTCACCAATGGGTAGAACGATTTCCGAGGAAGTTTTAAGAATAATTTCAATAATTATAATAGCAATCAAGGCCAGACAGCCCGGGCGGATCTCTAGTTTAAACATAATTACTGTCTGAGCAATGTGGTTTCACCTGCGGGCAATCTTAAACAACCATTCATTTTTCGAGACTGTTATCTGTATCAGCGCCAAATTGCATACCAAAATTCAATTCCAGTGCAGTTGTTTTTATGCAAAATCAAACATACATACCTACACATACAAACTTTCTCATTTTACTTATTACTAGAAGGATTTATAATATTACCTAATATGATTCTAGCAAGAGGTACTGCATAGGAGGATGTAGTGTCATGCACTACGCATGCACAACTGCACCGAATTGGGCTGGCACGACCGGGGAGGTACCTCTCGCTCACATAATACCGGCGTACAGGGATAATTTTGGTGTCTTCTGTAATTCCGCACCGATACGACCAGGGCTTCTTCTAGAAAAGAGCCTCCTGCACTCTCCCAAAGTTGTTCGGGTTATCCTGTAGTGCGGGACAACCATATCTGTGGAGGTGACGTCGATCACCCGTCGTGGTGTCCTGATGATTTGTTGTTCCGGGGCATCTCACCAAATGCGACACTGATGGCACTCGCAGTGGTTTTTTTGTGGATATTCGGCACTATAATATATATAGTGCAGACCCCGACCAGGGCCAGTGAAGTAGTGTAAATGCGTGTCCCCGCGTCAACGAAACACAAGAGGCAAAGGCTACATATCACGGTTCTTACAACCGTCCTTTGCCTCCTCAACACAACTTTTTACGTATAAACACGCAGTTTGCGTAGACCCTGATCAGCAGTACCTCTTAACACTAGGCACCCGAGAACTGTCACGGTATAATAATAGACATCAATATATTTTTATAATATAGTATTATAATATATATTTTTATAATATAAAAATATATATTATATATATTTTTATATTATAGAGGGGCAACTGAACAATCTGAGCCTGTTGACGTGTACTGACACACATAGACATTCGCATTATTCACATGCATGGGTACTACCTAAAACAAAAATAAATCGTTCGCTGATGAGCTGTTACGAAGAATTGGGCGTAATGGAATTCCACTTTCGGTCATTCCAAAGGAATGAAGTTCATTTTCACCTTACCTCTATGTCCTCAGGTCCACAAATGTGAATTTTATTCGCATTTCTTTACTGCTCCAAATATCGTTTTGGGACCAGCTGTCACCTTCGGTGCTCCAGGACTCAAACGCGCCTGCTAAAACTTAGGTTTTGCAGATGCTTATGGGTGGAGGTAGTCACCACTTGCTCGTTTCCCTCTTATCATATTATAATTAAAAAAAATCGTCAGCTCATAGTTCGTATATAGCTTTTGAAGACTAAATTCTAATAGTAGCACGGTGCATATATAGATGGCACTTTTTAAAGAACTGAAATATATATAATAAAACTGAACCCAAATCTAACTATAGACAGGCCGTAGAAATTAATAGTAAAAACTGATCAGCTATGTTGTTGCTGCGTGAATTTCCGGTGGTCCATGATTGGGGAAGACGGAAGAAGAGCAACGTGCATGCATAGCCGTTATGAGCATGTGAACGGGTATCGATGCCGCTGTTATTGTGGGCCGTCATCGTCGGAGCGAGCGGTTCCCGAACCGCCCAAGTAGGCTGCAACGCAGCCTAACACTTACTAGAAGTAGTATAGCGATTGGCTATCAGTATTCAATATTATTTTGTTTTCTGCAGGCATTTGGTGAATCGAGCTTTAAAATCTGGTTGGGGCGCTTCGATGAGGCAGGGTCGTGCTGCGCGGACGCTGGACCCACAGATCATGCGGAGGGCGCTACTGGACGCTCATGCAGGCTATTCAGAGGGCATCCTGAAGCCTCAGGCTAATAGGACAGGTGCTTATTCTGTGTTTTCTCCATGAGAAACTATTTAAAACGCACGATATGATGAATATTTGAGGAGTGAAACCGTGTGAGTAATCGAGCGAAGTTGGAATCAGCCGAGCGGCTTACTGCCCTTGGCTACGTCTCTTGCCCCTCTTGCCCACATTTCACTTCAGAATTATGTTCGTTGCTAGGAAGTAAACTCCAGTAGTCTGTTTAAACAAATCATTACCACGGACTTTCTGGTGAGAGCAAAAGCCGGGATCCATCGGCTTTTCTCCGTCCACAGTTATGTGTCAGCAATAAACGGAAAGCTAACTAACATAGTTAGTCCGTCGGTGGCCTGTTGGTGGTAAAAGAAGGAAGTATGACATGACTAATATTTCTGCATGCATACAGTAAAGCGCTCCTGTTTGCCCTCTTATACTGTAAAAATCAACACGCAGCATTGACAAATTAATTAACTTGTAAAACGTTCCAGCTCGCGCCAACACTGTAGGGCTGGCAGAGGCGAGTTGCGGCAGCCCCGGACGCCTGTGCCGCACCCGCTACAACACCACAGCACCCATGTACGGCGTGTCGCTCACGTCGGGCCAGCCCGTCACCATTGTGCAGAAATTCCCCGATCTACTGCAGCAAGTCGTCTTCGAGGTCTGCGAGTAAGTGTAACTCTACATTTTCATTTCATAAGCTGTTGTCGCACATATGTGTGTATAGCAGCTGGGCTATAAGGGATTGTTTAATTTTCTTCTATCGTGGTTCTATACATCACTATTGGCCCTTAAATAACCTTCAATATATTAAGTACACCTTTAAAGGCAGATATTCTAGGTAATAATTAATCCGATCACAAATGTAGGATAATAAGGCTAAACGTCTGACCGGTATTTTAAATTGAAATATTTCTTGTTAATAAGTGACATCTATTGGTATACTGGCGTACTAGATTCCACAGTAAACCATTAACAATAATAGGTACCGAACAGGAATTAAAACAGGTTTATCTGACTAGATGGCGGTAATTTCATTTATGAATTCTTACTTTTAGTCGTCAATGTTTGTATGTTTGTTTACGTTCAATACGATACAGAGACTTGTATGTAGATAAGAACTTACATTATAAGCTTATCTTTACACACATTTTATGTCTTTTTTTCTAATAATTTTAATGCTAATAGTGATAATTAATTAAATCACAATACTTACTGTTTCAGAACAAGCGAATGCTCAGTTGTGCGCGGATCGTGTACGCAGACATACGTGCCCTACTTGTTCCTAGTGCTTCCCCTAGGACCGGTGACTCTGACAGGGCAGGACTACGTGCTGGTAGAGTCGGGTTGCGTGTGTAGACAAGATGCGAACCCGTAGACAATTTAATGCAATAGCCATAATCACATTTATGTCGCTGAGATAGTTTGGCCATTGGGTTAAGTAAATTGGGCGTGTTTTTGTTTTAGCTCTAAAGGTTACACTTGTCAACAAAACATGGCCGACCTTCTTTTGGGTGTGATTTTATCAAAAACCTAGTAATATCTATCGTATCCTTTTGGGTTTTAATTCTATTAAAACCTAAAAGTAAATATTACGTATTCAATACGTAACTTATAAATACTTACACTTAACTAGGCGCAGTTGTACCTAGGTAAAAATCTGAGTAACTGAGTATCGTCAACTACTACTTCTTGTAGGCATTATCACTAAACTTTTTTGATCGTCTAACTAATTATTGGTATATACATTCACCGTCGGATTAAGCTCAGCTGTGGCCCGGACTTGGAGTTGAGAGGGGCCACTTATTCACTCAATAATTTATTGTTGATAAATTTTTATTTACGCAGACCTCTAAAACCAATAGGTTTTGGGACTGTAGCCCCTCTAAGCCCCACTATATCCGGCACATTGGATGACAATGCAATAATATGGCGGTAGCATATAAACTATAGTATCCGTGGCAAATGCATCAGATGAAACCCTCTGCCTATCATACGGAGGAGTTTAACCAATTAATGGATGTTATGTTTCGCCCGTGGGCGTTGTTCTCTGACCGGCGCCTCCTCAGACCTGGGCCCGTGGCATTTTGCCCACTTGGCACCCTGTAGTTATGCCATAGAGTATCACTGAGCTATTCTGATGGCGCTCAACGACATTAGAAGAAATCCCCAAATGCCTTGTATGGTAACATATTCATAATTTTTTTTAGCACAAAACGCATATTTAGGAGCTTAATTGCTTAACCCAATGGAAATGCATGTTGTTTTATAAATTATTGGGAGTATTATTAAATGAATGAGGAATGAATGGTTCGTGTTTGCAAAGACTTAGATTTTAAGATTTTATAAGCTGTTTGTGTGTATGTGTCCATAGAGAAAATATAAATAGAGAAGTGATGCCACAAGCTGTCATATGTCGGCGAGTGACCGTCTTGATGAGTAGAGAAGGAAGATTAGATCTTTGTCTGTCTAATCTCACATGCGTATTGCCCAGGGAGAAATAAATCAAATAGTGAGACAGATAGTGAACTACATTTGCTGCCTCTTTTGACTTGGACGGCCACGTTTTAGGCGCCCTTCTGTATCTATACTATCTCTATGATGTTATCTCTAATGAGAGAATAATTTTGATGTGGTTTTAGAACTCAAAGAGATCCTGAACCAGTGAACCTTTTATATTCGTGGTGTGAATTTTATGTGTGTATAGTCATTATTTACAGACTCTGAATAATTAAAATTTTCTAAATTTAAAAGCATCGTGACTGCGATGTTACAATTTATAAATTTAATTCCATGACATATAATGCTCTAAACAAATTGTAGTAATAATACATATAAAGGTCTCGTCACAATGTCGGTAACTTTACTCCTCCGAAAAGGCTTTACCGATTTCTACCAGACCATTCTACAATATGCATTTTATATGGTCTGAGAATCGGCACCTATCTATTTTCATACACCTATGGTGAACGAAACGGGCGAAACAACGTCCGCTAGGTCATCTAGCATTATATATAATTAAGAAAATGTTAAAAATAAAATTTTAACTATCTACTTAAATATTTGGAGTGGAAACGATTTCGTTTTGTTTCGTATTGTGTTAGTTAATAGGCAATTGTTTGAAGAAATTATATTGTCGTAGTCGATGAACATGGGATCACGTTCGCAGAATGTAACTTTAATTAACGCCATCTATGCTGTAAAGTTGGGAAACTTTACATATTTAATGTTTCCTCTTGATGCTTTGCTTCACCAGGGTACATATAATATTTCTTTCCAATATATTCCAATATAATCGTACGTCACTAATTGCATAGACAATTTGGATCAAATTGAGAATTGAACCGAACAGTTACGTGACCGATTATAGTGCCACACTTAAGTAAAAAGTGAAAAAGAGGCAATCATGTGTACGCGCCGCGTAGCTGCGTTCGGTGAAGAAGAGCGTCACGTGACGTTAGTTCCATGAATTTTGTTAACCCAAAAGCGCTCAACACGCATGTAGAAGCTTTCACTTCGAAAATCACCAACGTGAAAAAAAGTGAAATACGAATTAGAATTATTTAAGAACATAAGAGTCTTATCCTATTTAATTGACAATATTTATAAACTAATTTAGACTGAATATATTGTTGTTAAATTATTTAAATATTTGTTTGACTTCTGAGGAACGAAAGCATTTATTTTTAGTATTATTTAAATAATGTTTTAATTATACAACGAATAATATCAAAGAGTATAAAGATATTTAAATTATGTACATTTTTTTCATTTTATTCCTATATGACATGGTTTATACTTTTGTTTAAGTAGGTTAAATCCTTTAAAGAATTAAGCAAAACTTTGTGAAACTGAAAGTAACTCAATTACATTATTAAGTAAGTACTTGGGTATTACAACATTCCAATATTTGATTCGTCTGTTTTATTCTACAGTTAGAATAAGATCTTGTAAGTGGTAATGCCATGCTGCATTGCAGACGATTTGGGCCTACACTACCGAGCAAAAGGTACCTAACCTTTCGCTATGATGCCACGTTTCGTACGACTTGTGAATCTCCAGATTCCCATGGGAAGAGAAAGGGGAACAAGTGCAACACATCTGGAGAACAATTATGCGGATGTCTATGGGCGTCGCCCGTCGGTTGTCACCAAAAAACTCCCAAGTGTTCATTTGTGTGATTAAGGCTACTTTCTACGGGCTTCAAAAAAAATCCTGGGTTTATATGCATTTGTTTTCTTAATCCCACTGTCGCACTTATATTAAAAATGCGAATGTTTGTATGTATGCTCGTTATTCAGTGAGGCAAAAACAGTTCAATGGACGTGGTTTAAATTTGGCATAGATATAATTTAATCGGAAATAACACATGATTAGGAAGAGGTAGTGCCATGCTGCATAGGAAGAGGTAGCGCCATGCATAGTGCATGATACTACATCCTCTGGCCCTCTACTACTAATAATAGTGCGGTTCGTGAGTAGCCGATGGCCCATAGAGGGCGGGGAAGGAGGGCAACGCATCGGCTTCGTATTTATGTGGATGTTCATGGGCGTCGGTAGTCGTAAAAAGGCTCCGATTCCTCGTTTGCCCCCTATCTTATAAAAAATAACAATTAGGTAATGTGTTAATTCAGATTTAATCTTGTAAAAATTAAATAGTTTATTTCGGCAAAATTATTTAAAGCTATTAAAATAAAATAATATAGGTATATTTTTAATTGTTATGACATGACATTTTGTAATATGACATGATTTTTTTTTTGTAAATGCTCTCTCTTTGGTAATAGAATACGATGTACGCAGTGCCGAAGGTCCTGCAAAAGCTGTGCCAGCTAATGCTCTAAATTTATATTTACGAGGAGAACTATAGGTTTGTTTCTATTTTTGTCACCTGTACGCATTACATAACATTTTGAATACCAAACTTAGGCGAAAGGACACTAATTAAATAAAGAAGACATCGTCAAATAATTTAATTAGGTTCATGATTGATCATGAAACTGTTAAGATCTCTGAACCAAAAAAAATATAATAAAACTATTTTAACTGATTTTATACAGATTTAAATTTTTTTGTAAATAATAAATAACTGTAAGGACGGACCGGACCGGACCGGATGTATTTAGGGATGTCTCCGTGGTAAACAGGTTGAAAACCGGAAATTATCAACGATTGGTTAGAGGCTCTCTGAATATAGGCTCTCAGCGAGCGTGTCCGATTAGTACAACCGACACTCCGACCTAACTTCCGGCTAACCATGGTAGGTTCCGAAAAATTACAACTGGAATTAAAAACCGTTTCGTTGCCCTAGATGTGTCGGAAAGAATAGCAATTGACGAGGCCATGAGTAGCGTGATTGGTTGCATGTAGGACGTGGGTGAAGAATATTTTAGGAGTAAGTAGCATGTATACGAGCAGGAAGGCTAAACTCTCAGATGAGACGCTTGGACTTATGAGGGAACGCAGAACACACGAAGACGTTACGTCTGCCGATGTCAAGTTTGTTTCAAAACAAATCCGCAAACTGATACGCCGAGACCATCGCAGTGAAAATACACAACGGATAACCGAAGCGGTTAAGCAGAATTGAGGGTTGAAAGTTTTTGTGAAGAAGCATGTGACATAGGTTAGGACTGATTTTCCGGTTACCGTTTCTTTTAAGTCTAGGATCTTATCTGAGATCGAGGCTTTCTACAGCAAGTTGTATACGTCGCACGCTCCTCATACCATATCCTAAGTAACGATACGCGTGCAAGACTAACACAACATTTGTCAGGTGATTTGCCGGACGTCAACTTGAGAGCTTCCTTCCACAGCTTAAAGGGGGAAAGGATCCGAGGAAGGACGGAATTACAGAGCTTCTTAGAGCAGGAGGCGAACCTGTGTTAAGAGAGCTGAAAAAGATTTTAATTTTTGTCCTTCAGCGGAGCGTACCTCTCAAGCTATAACTTGGAAGTGACGTTGTTTCGTTTTATAAGAAGTGACAAATCACTTCTTCAAAATTATAGACCAATTTCACTTCTTGCTACGAGTTGTTCACTAGGTTCTTGACGAATCGTCTCACCTCATAGCTTGACGAATTCCAACCACCGGAGCAGGCTGGGTTTCGCAGAGGATTTAGCCCCATGGAACACATTTTCACCATAAGGCAAGTTGTAAAAAAGAGACATGAGTACAATCAGCCGCTGTGCCTTGCCTTTGTGGACTTTGAAAAAGCTTTTGACTCTGTTAAAACCTGGGCTGTTCTGGTAGCTTTACAGCGATGTCAGGTCGATTTTCAATACGCCGTAGTACTGAGAGCATTATATCACGCCGCTTTTAAATCCGTTCTGATTCTGGGAGGTCAAACAAGGCCAATCCAATTGCATTGAGGAGTGCGACAGGGGGGTGTTATTTCCCCGAAACTGTTAATTAATGCTTTGGAGCGCGTCGTTAAGACTTTAAAGTGGGCAGGATGCGGCATGAATATTAACGGCAAGTACCTCCTACATCTCCGTTTCGACGACGATATCGTTGTGTTGGCCGAATCGTTGGAGAGCTTGCAGGAAATGCTAGACAGGATGAACTTGGACAAGACAAAGGTCATGTTCAACGCATACGTTCTCCCTAGGCCGGTCAATGTCCATGGTGCTATTCTCGGAGTCGTAGACGAATACGTCTACCTCAGGCAACTATTGCAACTAGGTAGATATAACTTCGAGAAGGAAGCTGATAGAAAGATTGAGTTGGGTTGGGCAGCATTCCGGAAGCTTCGTCACATTTACACGTCGGCTAAACCGCAGAGCTTGAAGGCAAAAGTCTTTATCCAATGCGTTCTCCCCATGATGACCTACGCGGCCGAAACATGGCCTCTTAATTTTGGACTGATCAGCAAGTTTTCGGTAGCACAACGGGCTGGGTATTTCTCTGTCCGACACAATTCGTAACGAAGTCATAAGGCAGAGAACTAAAGTATCTGATATCACGCGACGAATAAACTCGCTGAAGTGGCAATGGGCTGGTCACACACTCAGAACAGATGGCAGAAGTTTCTTGAGTGGAGGTCGCGTTTAGGCAAACATAGTCTTGGTCGATCGTTCACTAGGTGGATGGATTTCACGAGATGGATGCGAGAAGTAGGAGATCGGTCGTCTTAGCGTACCTTGAGCGATAATATGCCGGGATAAAATTCGTTGCTGTTAAACATTTAAACTTAAAAACGTTCGCTTACATAACCAAATAAATATCATAACCGCGATAAAAATCGCGCTATTTCCGGCTCTAAGCATACTATAATTATAAGTATTACATTTATAGGTAGGTAGATGTAGGTAATAGTCATTTCATTCACAATCGCGTGAACTTATGACATTATTAATACAATGAAATATATATTTTTGTCTATTGTCTAAGTTAGAAAATTATGTAAACGTAAGGAAAACCGAATAAAACATCCGTTATCACGCGACGAATAGGCTCGTCGAAGTGGCAATGGGCTGGTCACACACTCAGAAGAACAGATGGCAGATGGGCCTGTAACGTTCTGTAGTAGGAAAACGAAGGTGGGTCGACCGTTCAGCATGTGGGAAGACGATCTCCGTGCCGGTCGGGGATGAATGCGAGTTGCAGGAGATTGGTCGTCTTGGCGTTCATTGAGACAGGCCTATGTCCTGCAGTGGACCGGTAAGGGCGGATAATGATTATGATGAAGAAGGAAAAGACAGTTTAACAACATTTTTTATTTTTTATTTCTTATTTAGTTATACATTTATTTGGACTTAGAATTTACATACTTAGTCTAATAGGGTAAAAGATCTTTCTACTAGATCAAATTTATTATGTTAAAAAAAAGGACAATAACTATAAATTGCAGGTTGTATAAAAGTATAAAATGAATAAGAAATAGGAGAATGAATTGATGATGAATATGCCGCAAATTAAGCTAACAAAAAGGAAAATATTTAGGAGAAATTACAATGTATGATAAAGAAAAGGTTTTGATACTAATATTTAAAATATTAGTTGATGATTTAGCAAACATAACCATAACAAAAATAATGAAAAACATGGTGGCAACACCTTAGAAATATGAGGATACCCTCTAAATGTTAACAATGATAATTGATAATCATTTAGTATGGAATATTTAAAATAGTGTTTCTCATAAATTTAAATTCAATGAAAATGATTTGATTTCAAATTTAACAACACAGTTTCAGTAAAGAATGAAATTTTGTAGAGAAAGGTTCCAAAATAGTGGAAAGAACTTTAACAACATTTTAAAAGTCATTGACAATTTTACACGATTAGAATAAAAATATAAGTTATGACATACTCATGATGGAAAGGATACGAACACAGATAACAAATCGGTGAATACTTCATGGGCTAATTCTAGAACATCTTAAAGTGTGACTATTCGTAACGGTAGTACTGTTGTTGCTGCGGTTGTTGTTGCGGCTGAGGCCGGTGTTGCTGTTGAGGGATTTGTTGTTGTTGCAGGTGCTGGGGGATCTGTTGCTGCAACTGTGGCTTGGGCGTTGGGATTTTGACAACGATGTCCGTTGGCTGCCTTGAAACCTGCGAAAATATTACTCGTTACATTAGAACTTACCTAACGTATTTTATCGCGGTTTACTTAGTTGTTTCAGGAGCCATTTTTATTGCCGTCCATCCGTTAAAATGTAAAGCGCCTTAAGTGGTCGGGCATGTTAAACAAATAAATAAACCACGATACAATTTATTGTAAAGTTTAATGTTGCAAATAGTTTAATTTTTACTAAAGGTTTCTTTGTGAAAATTAGTCATATCTTTGAATGAACTAAAGATGTATCTTTTGGGTATTTAGTTGATCTGTCAAGTTCTGTAATTTGTAATCCATTTTTTAAAGAATAATAATTATTATTAAAGTACAATAATCTTGACGCCAGTTCCTAAGGGAGAAGGCAGTAATTACCGAGTGCTATGATTCTTAAATAAAAAAAATAACATGCTCAAAATAATACCAAATTACCTCAGCCTTGAAACCCTCTTTAGGGTCAGCGGTGTATGTGACAGTTCTGATGAAGCCATCGCTGTCCACGACGGAGTAGGAGCCCTTAATGACATTACCCTCTCTCTGTTCCTTGCGGTTTTGGTAATTAGTGTACTGGTCATCGTTCACGTCGAATCCGAACTGGTATGAGGGACTGGGCTAAAAATTAAACATTCCTTATAATTTATGTTGATTTCTTCAAATTACACGATTATTATTAATTAAAATAGAATACGATTCTTATAAATAATCGATTATAAATAAAGGAAATAAAATTCGTTCAAAACAAATCATAGTAGTAGTTTAGTTACCACGCGTACTCAGCAACATAACTACATTTCACAGTTTATATAAGTGAAGAATAGCTCTATTACAGTGAACAAATTGACATTAGATTTTTTGAAAATTTGGATTACGTTTCATTTTTATTATCTTGAAGTACACATTAATAACATAATCACAATTTAGTGCCCTGGGGTACCCCTGCAATTCATTTAAATATTATTGTCGGCAAAATAATTGTTGGTCTTGCCATTACATAAACATTAAATATATACTTGAATAACCCTGTTCCTTGTCGTTATGTGAGCAAGACGGGTTGCTAGTGAAAGTTAACTTGTTCCAACGGTGAATGTTCTTGCAGTCAGATTAAACGATTGGTACTTATTAGATGACTAACAACTGGCCATAAATTGTTGAAGCAGTTAGAGTTTGAATATAGAATCACTTATTTCCTTATTTCAATTTTATTACTCTAATGTAGTTAGGATGTTATTGTATTTATATTTTTTATTTTACATAATACCTACATGCTAGATCCAAGTTCTTTATTTCCAGAGTTATAATTGACCCAAGAGTTGTTAAGAAGAACGATTGATAATTTTATTTTACCTTGGTGTTAAAAACTAGAATGGCTTCTACAAAATGCAACGAATTAGCGGGTAATGGTTCTAAACTGAGTATAAGGAGACTTTTCTGTAGCATAAGGGGGCAAACGAGTCGAGGAAGCCAGTTGATGGCTACCGAGGGCCATGGACATTCGCATGATTGATACGCAGATGTGTTGCCCTCCTATCATCCCCCAATGGGCCACTGGCTACACTGTCATTCTGCACTGATCCTTTTTTTTATAACTAAACAGAAGTAATGTAGCCGGCTGCATTTGAGTTTCTTCCACTTTAAACATAATTGCCGCCGGATGGAGTCGCGTAACTTCCAATGAAGTGGTTAAGTGATCACATCAAGTAACCACATGTATGTAGTGGTAGTGCCATGCTGCAGGAGGTAGAGCCGTGGATGGTGCATGACACAACATCCTCTTATACAACGGTATTCTCCCACCGACTTGATACCGGCGTGAAGTGACAGCATCGCTGTCGCGTTACGTGCGGTTTGTGAGTAGATGGTGGCCCATTGGAGGGGGGGTTGGATATAGGCAACTAATCTGCGTAACAATCGTAGGAATGTCCATGGTCATCGGTAGTCATCAAAAAGCTTCAATTGCTCGTTTGCCTCCTATTGTAAATGTTGTGTATTAAAAAAAAACTTACGTCATAGTCTTCTGGCTCGCGCTGCTCTTGCTGCCTGTACTGCTGTGGCTGGGGCTGCGCCTGCTGGTACTGCGGTCTCTGGTACTGCTCCTCACTCTGGACATTGTATGGCTGGTCGCAGAAACATAATTACGTGAGTACTCGGCGATGGGACCGACACATCTTTGTAGCGTGTGGGGTGAAACTATCGATCGGAGACATTTGGTAATTTTTGACGCTGGGTAAGATTTTCATGATTAATAATTATTCAGATGCGTTGCCCCTACCTCACTCCCCCCGAAGAGCCACTGGCTACTCACAAGCCAGCATTTTTATGGCGTTTGAATTTTTCGGACCCCATTAATCTTTGGCCATTTCTCTCTGCGGATATTTATGTGCGTCGGTAGTCACTGAAAGTCCGTATGTAATAAATAATTATTATAATAACAATACTGTGTGGACTTATCCCTAATCACACTACGTTAGTCTAGCCCTGTGCTAAGTACCATAAGGACGTGTGTTACACGTGCTATACACGTAGAGATAATATAGATAGAGAACGGGAGCCGTAGGCAGGCCTATGACGGAGTCCATTTATAGAGACGGAAGATGAAAATGTATTACTATCTCTGTCTATCTAATCTCATATGTACATTGTGCAGATAGTAATAAACGGAAAAAAAATCTCGTCGGCCAACGGACACACATAGTACTCCGATGAAGGTGGATTGGGTTTCATGACCGAAAACGGAAAAGCAGAAATCCGTCTAGGAGGATATAATATTATAAGCACATCCCGTTACATAAGTGTTTCTAGTGGCCCCTGTTACCTGTGGTCCTTACAAAGTGTGTAGCTAGCTAGTGGTAGTGCTTACGAGTCTGGCGGGCGCTTGGGGGGCTGGTGGCGCCGGCCGTGGTATGTGTGGCGCCTGCGCCTGTCCCTGCGCGCCGATGTACTGCCTCAGAAGATGCGGTGGGATACCTTCCTCCTGCTGGTGATTAAGCGTTTATCAGAAACCGTTATCATCGGATGATGAAGGAGTGGAGGAAATAATGAAGAAGACACAACGTTAGGCTAATCGCTTTTGTATTTAATACCAGACTGCTTCAAAGAGTGTGATGTTTCTCGAGGGTATGTATGTTTATTTCTTTTTGTGGATATAACATATAATGCGGTGTCGCAAGTGAAACTCGTCTTCATAACGCGATGGATATTGGCGAAATTAAAATATAATTTAATTACTTGAAATTTTCAATTTATTTACTAGTTATACTTTTTTTTTCGGGGCCAATTTTAGTCAACTAGAAGTACAACTTAAAGTCCTTTGATGATATCTGTACTAGTGATATACTAAGTCCAATAAATAGTATTTGCCTAATGGTAAGAGCTGCCTGCGATCATATCAAAGGGTCGCAAGTGGTGGCCGATGTCGACCCTGACAGGACTAGCAGAGTTGGGGAAGTGTGGTGGGCCATGCCCGTTCAAAAAAAAAAAAAAAACCAATTGATATATTTATCAATAAATAATAAAGAAAATTGCACGCTAAATTGATTCGGTATATTCTTTCTTGCACTCGGATCACATCACAATAAATAAGTATCGATTAGTCTTTTAATCTCGACCACCGTCGGTTACGAACTGTAGGCCGTTTGAACTACGCGATCTTAGTCCATGTAGTACAACTGTACCGGTTACGACACATAACAATAAATTCGCAGTTGAGCAAATCTATATGTATTTGTGCTTTATACTGAAATTTGAATAAGAAAAAAAAAAACGGAGAACATTATTCATGTAAAGTAGTTAGGAAGCCGTGGAATGGTGTAACTGTTACGCATGCATTGTACTGTGCTCTACATATTCGTGAGGTTTGTGAGCCGATGACATATTCGGGGTTTGGGGGTAAAGAGGCCGACCTATTCTTTCGCTGATTTTAATGTTGGCACCAATTTCTCGTTTGTTCCTGTGCTATAAAACCCTTAAACGTGGATCAATAAATTGGTTCATTCAACGATTTAAATTTTTAATTGTGTAATATTCGATTTTTTTTAAATAGTAGTCGGAATCTAACAACAGTCATTATTATGTGCACGGGTAATGGTTCCTGCCTTCTCATAAACCACGCAAAACGCGCTGGAATAGCCTTCCTATTTCAACGTTTACACTACATTGTACATTCATATTATTATGTTCTATTTGTTTTGGATTGTTCAAAGGTTGTGTACAGTAAAGTGAATTTCATTCACTTATTCATTCATAGCTTCATTATTTATCAAATTCTCTTTTCGATTTAATAAAAATCTCTGGAATGCCTGTCTGTACAGTTGTGTAATACACAATGTTACACGCACATATGAACATTAGCCTATTTATGTTCAAAGCTCTCCTTAATAAGGTCTACTACAGTAAAAAAACGTCTTTTGTATTTTTACCCGACAGACAAGAAGAGAGTGGAATGATTGAGCGGATAATGTAACAGGACTTTACAGGTGAAGAAAATTAACACAATTTTGTAGCGGTTAATAATAACGCTTCCAAATTTCAACCATAATCTCCAAGTCAAGTGACTGTTGCATACGGATTGATAGCCGGTCGTGGCGAAATTATATCAATGTTAAATTTAATTATTATATTAATATAAAATCGTTTTTTCCAATTCACTATGGAATACTAAGAAATTTTTTTTTGAGATATTTGACTGTGTTACCCCATTTACTTGTTCTAGTCTAGTATGTCATACACACACTTATCTGTAATATTTTGTGATCGAGCAAATGTTTATTAGGGACTTAGTTGGCTTGCCAGTTGCCTACAGTTATCCGTTTAGCTACTTCTGCTATACCATTTATGGTATTTAAATCTTTTTCTTTCCGCTCTTTTTTCTCTATTATTTTATGAAAATACTAAAAAAATAACTACTCAACTGATTCGAAACTTAGTAACGACATTTTGAATTCGATTGTGTTGCGTTGCTGTCATTATCTTTTATTACAATATCGATAAATGAGAATAAGAATTAAGATAACTAATTTTCTGTTTATTGTTTTTAATTCGAATAAAATAAAAATATTAATTGTTAACAATATCAGGTACTTAATTATAATTTTTATAGGCCGCTGTCAGAAATACATTTTTTTTATAGGCCGCTGTCCGAAATACATTTTTTTTACTGCTTTATGCTGACGGATGTGTCCAGTGCAGTTTCATCGGTTACTATAAGACACGTCGTGTGACGGTCTAAGTAAGACTGTGGTCGATATGGGGACAGACCACCCACCTTTTCCGCGAGTGGGAGGGATGCATCCTGACAGTTGTTTAAGGTTAGGTAAAGTAACTGTTATTATTTTGGCCGAAGGAACCGGGTCGCTTCGCCACCCCACTCTTACGAGGGGGACAGCTCACTCACGGCAGCTGCAGTTGGCCTTGCATTATCGTGGGGACTGGAAGAGCTGGTTGAGCTACCATGACTGGGGTAACCGTCTCCCGGTACTCGCCGGGGGGTAAGGGGGGGGGGTAAGATATAAGCAATATAATGCATCAAAGTATATAGAATATAAATGAGCGTTCACGAGAAAGAATATAAAAAGCACTTGCTGTGTATACTTGCGTATGTTAACGGATCTTCATGCTTTTTTCACCCATTGATAGATCAATTCCTGCGGAAGGTTTTAGTATATAATTTGTTAAGGTTAACAGTCTGGCCTCTTATCGATACATATACATTTGAGAAATAGTTTATATATTCGACAATTTAGTGAGGAGAACAACACAATATAATCTTTTAAAGCTATAGTTGAATGAATGTATTGTCACATGTTGATGGAAATTCACGTTAACGCTTGAATAAATAAATATTTCTTTTATATTCTTTTTCTATATTAAATTGGAGACGCCTTTGCTCAGCAGTGGGAGATACCAGGCTATAAATAATAATTAAAAAGAATAATACTATTTCCACAATGATTTCATTTAGATTTACATTTACGATTTCGACTTACATCATCCGGTAAACCTTTAAAAACTGCTAATTTTTTGGGGCCTATTTTAATTCTTTGTATGTGCAAGATTAAACAATTTAACACATTGAACCGCTCGTGTATGTGTGCTCGTAGAGGAGTAGTACACAGGCATTATGAATTTAGGATATATGAGTTTGCCCTGGGACTTCTGCCATCAGTAAAGAATTAGGGTGGAAGAAGGCGAATGACTTACGGTACAACGTTGTGTGTGATGATTGGATGATTATTACACTTTTTAATTTTAATGTGAAAAAACTTATATAACGTTCCAAATAATAGGTAAACTACTACGGTTTCGTATGTCAGTTGCACATGAAACTGTTCTACACAGAATAAGTCATTCTATAAAAAAAATACCGATAACTAAGTGTAGGTACCAATCCAATAGCACAGAAACTACTTTTTTAAATTTTTTATTCTCGTTAATCAATTCTTTTTGTCCCTCTTTCATCTTTGTATCCAAAAGAGGTTTTTATATAATACAAAAATACTAACTTGCTCCTGTATCTGGTATTGCGGCGCGGCGAAGGCGTACGCGCATACAGCCAACAAAATACACTGACGCAACATGCCACTCACTGAAATGTAATTTAAAAAAAATAAATGCACCACACACGCGAGCAACTACAGTAGTATGTTGCTTCTGGGCCACTCTCACTATATATAGAGGCACCCTTCTAACACGAGGGAGGGAGTGTACGTTAAAACTCGAATTAGTGCTCTTATTAGTATTCAGTCATTCTAGACTCAAAAGATGTCACATACACTGTATACATGAGATTTTTTAACGTTCTTACTCAATCGTCTGGGTGAGTTTATGTGATGATTATACAAAAACATGTAGTTTTTGTATAATCATCACTAGCGGGCATATAACGATGATATGATTGAAAAAAAAAAAATGGTTTTGAGATTTTTCGCGGGTGAAATCACAGGGCACAGATAGTAACATATATCCACCCCGGCTTAGCACGTGCATAACACGGCCCGGATTGCTACCAAAAAATCATTTTGATGTTCAGTAGATTTTAAGGAAATTCTCCTATACAGACAGATAGCCTTTGGGGAGTTTGTTTCATATTATACAATGTAACGTTTAGATTATAATCTACTGATTTCGCTCAACAGGTTCCGGAGACTAACCTACGGACGGAGGATAAGAATTATTAACCTCTGTCCGTAATAACACTCGTATAAAGTAAACCAAAACATATGTTTGAGATAGTTAAGCCCCTTAATAGATCCATGTTCAATACCCAAGTATGTCCTGCCGGCAACACTCGGCGCCGGGTCATAAAGCTTTTGGTTCACACAGTCTTGGTTGGAAGCGAACGTCTCGAACTTCCTCAGAGCTAAAGACTGGCCGTCTTCTAGCCCCGATCTCATTCCGCTGGATTATGATTTATGGTCAGTTTTAGAGATTACACCCGGCTCTAAACGCCATAATAATTTGAAGTTTTGGGACTATGATGGAACAAACTATACGATTTGCGTTGAATAATTATCCCATGAAAATAGTGCTTGCTTCTATATAACTGGTCTCAATGTTTAGAGGACTATGCTGCAGCCAATGGAGACACATCGAATAAGCTTTCTATATTTATATTTGTGTATTAAACTAACACACTTTTTTTCACAAAAGTGAAAAAATGTTATTTGCTATTAAAAATGTTTTTTTTGTTACATTATTTACGGCATGACCAGGTACAGATCATATCACGAAATTTTAAATGTCTTATCAACCAGTTCGTCTGGATCAAAATCTTTTCGTGGCGACTCCACTCGGCTCAGCTGGGTCTAGACCTTCACGGCTAGGCGTATAATCTATCTGGGCGTAACAGATTGCGTCTAAACGAGATTTAGACAATACATTTGGGTCAAGTCGCGTCATGAATTATGTATCTAATGTTAGCACTCAGTGTGCTTGAGTTCTAACTTATGCTTGTGGAAACAAGAGGTCGAGTCGTTGTTGCAGTGTAGCAGACTAAGCAAGAGCCGTTGGTTGTGCCATGTTCGAAGTCGCATTGTGTTGGCACGACCAGGAGGAACCTCGCTCGCATAATACCGCCTAAAGTGAAAGCTGTAATGGTACATTTTGTGAGGTTGTGTGACCCATTGGAGGGGAGGAATAAGGAGGACAGCGCAATGCATAAAAAATATTCGGATGTCTGTGGGCGTTGGCGGTAATCAAAAATCTCCGAAAGCTCGTGTAAACAAATGCATTTTATGCTATTGAGGATTGAGCATATTGTCGAACTTCGTGCCGTTGTATAAAATCAAGACAAGTCACGAAATATTTGGCTGTTTTCTAAAACAGGCAAAGTCAATATTTGGGGGCGTTCCGTGCTTCCGCGGTCAAATACTTACTAGAAAAAATTACGTTAATCAATATTATTATTTAACATGTTGAGCATATTTAACATTGACATTAGTATGTCCTACTCGAAATGTCTAAAATAAAAATATTTTTATCTAGCTGCCCAAGTGATGCCAACTGGTGTTGTCACGTGAAGATCCTTAAAGACGCCGTAAGAGTGTGCACGACGAGATATGTGTGCGCGACAGAATTAACCTTTACCATGATATATATCGCGAACAGTTTCACAGAGTTGTGCTAAACCATTATTTAACCTCCATAATTTGTTATTCCACCGAGTTTCATGTGACTAGTCGGTTTGTCTGATAAACGCCTGTTAAACCAAAACAATAAACTGTTTTGGGATACACTTAGTGCCATGGGGCATTGCGTCGGAATTGGGCCGGTACAACCGGGGAGGTAGCTTTTTTATATTATTGTCGGACAAACGGCCAGCCTTTTGATATGTACCGACGCCCAAAAACATCCTCATAATAGTTTTGCAAGTTTGTTGTCCTCTGTTCCTCCAGTAGGCCAGTGGCTACTCGAAACGATACAGCGAAACTGTCACTTACCGTCGGTATCATGTGTGAAGAAGGAAGGGGGAAAACGCATCGACATGAAAATTGTGCGGTTTTCTCTGGGCATCGGTAGAAAGCAAAAGGCTCCAATTATCCCTCACCACATCCCCCAATGGGCCAACGGATTCTCAGAAACGCGACAATACGGCGGTGTAGTGATGGCTTCACTTTACACCAGTGTCACGTGGACCAGAGGTACTACCTAGGTCGTGCCGCTCCGGCTCGGATGCTATGCAGCAGTGGCACTGCTTACAAAATGGATCCATAATATAATGCACTAAAAATCTATTCTATTTACTCGAAATTCGGAAAATCATTCTCATAGACATTTTATTTATTTCGGATATGTATATAAATGTTAAATAAAATTATTCAATTATATTAATCACAACAATTATAGAAATGTAAACACATGAAATTACATGTAATTAACAAATTACCTTTAATATTGTAAGGAAGTCAATTTACTTAATCCTTGTAATTACAATTAAAATATTTACCTTGCGTTCTGTTTGTTTCTAACTTTCTAAGATCGCGCACCATGTTGTCTGATGAAGCGGAAGTTTATGGGTGTCTGTAGTCATCTATCTTTCTTGGGTAGAATATGCCATACCATGTCACTGCTATGAGGAATTATTGTGGATAATTCCACAATAATATTAGAGGCTGGAGGAGAAGTCAGGTTCTTTGACGTGAAAATGTATTGCACAAAGAGTATGACGTCAAGTAAGGTCCAACGTCACGTTCCGAGTCAATGTAATGTTTCGAATGGGCGGAGCGAGAGATAGAGAGGGTGAATCAAGTCGCCTCTTTCACTCCATTGGGTGATTCACTGATCAATTAGAGGATCGTTATCACGTAGAAATGTATCCTCCGTAAATCGACCTGCTTTTGACTTCACGCTTCAAGAGACGTGCTTACGACGCTTATGTCTCTTGCGCACATTTCGCTTCAAAAAAAGGAAAAGGAAAAAATAAAGGATTTTATAACTGACAAAAATGTAATAACTACTCTAAATGTAATGTAATGAATTACTCTAAATTTAAGTACTTTGTGAAGTAATGACACAACCAAAAGAATGATAGGTATCCAGCAGAGTTTTTTGTGGGTAACTTGTATGATATTGTGGGTAACTTCTATGACATGGGCGCGTTGCGAACCCTCATTTTAAACTTAGCCGCTAAGACAAGCATAAGTGATCATTCTACAGATACAATATGTGAAATTAAACAATAAACAAATTCGGTCGAGTAAACTCCAGTTGCGTGTAGGAGCTGACACACCTGTCAGGCGCAGCGGTTACCAGCCGAAGATATCTTTGGCAGGATGGATTTAAAACATGTATGTACGCAAGTGAATAAACCGGTCGTAAATATAAATTGAAAAATAAATAATTGTGGAAAGAGTATATAAAGTTTATATATTTATTCAAGTGTTAACACGAATTTGCATCAAGAAGTGACAATATATTCAGTCAACTGTACGGGTATGTTCGAAAATACAGCCGAACAGTGAGGAGCTTCAAATTGTCCCCGGCTCTAAGGCTGCACATACGAGTGAAAGAGCTCGTAAACTAGTTCAGGGCCGCTTCAGTAAAGTGAGTGCGGTAACGTGACGCCCGCGCCGGCTCCCGCAGTCGATCGGATTTTGTCCCCGGCTCTAAGGCTGCACATACGAGTGAAAGAGCTCGTAAACTAGTTCAGGGCCGCTTCAGTAAAGTGAGTGCGGTAACGTGACGCCCGCGCCGGCTCCCGCAGTCGATCGGATTTTGTCCCCGGCCCTAAGGCTGCACATACGAGTGAAAGAGCTCGTAAACTAGTTCAGGGCCGCTTCAGTAAAGTGAGTGCGGTAACGTGACGCCCGAGCCGGCTCCCGCAGTCGATCGGATTTCGTTATCGTAACAGATTGCGATCTGTGTATCGCAGATATAAATTTTTGTTTCATGTAGTAACAGACAGCCTACGGCATTGCAGGCGATCACTTTTTAACTATAAAGGCTCCGATTCTTCGTTGTCCTCTCTATATTAATAGATGAGCAATCGGGGCCTTTTTGCGACTACCGACGCCCATAAACATCAGCGTAATTACTATTCCGATGCGTTGCCCTCCTTATCACGCCACCCACACTGGACGAAACGCAACACCGAAGATGACACTTTATGGTGGTATCAAGTGAGCGAGAAGCGCTGCAATGCAGCATGGCACTACCTCTACTAAACGTACGAACGTTTTAGAAAGCGTTCTATAGGCTATGTTCATAACAAATAATACAGGATTCTAATGGTAAAATATTTTTCCAAATCGGTCCAGTAGCTTCGGAGCCTACATCGTTTGCATTGAGGAAACATGAGATCTTTTGTAATGATCAAAAACGAGGAAATTCTTTATAATATAAGTATAGATATACTGCAGCTAAACTCTGGGAAATTCTGAGTTTTCGATGGACTATCAAATGACGTGCCACAATCACACGCGGTATGTACCTGTGCAAGTGGACCTCCACGGTATACCGTAGCGTGTACGGGAGCCATACCCGCGGAGACAATATTTTACCATATTCCCTCACCGACCCTGGGTGAGGGTAAGATGGTCCTACACGTTTTGTAAGTGATAGTGCCATGCATGGTGCATGACACCACATCCTCCTATGCAGCAGAATTGGTCCATCACAACCACAACCGTGGAAGTACCTCTCACCCACTTGATACCGGCGTAAAGTGACACCTACGGTGTTACGTTTCTTGCGGTTTGTGAGTAACCGGTGGCCCATTGAGGGGAGGGGTGAAAAGGAGGCAACGCATCGGAATAATTATGCTGATGTTCATGGGCGTCGGTAGTCGTTGAAAGGCCGATTTCTCGTTTGTCCCCCTATACTATAAAAAGAAAACGACACAAATACCCTACCTAGTACTGAAGACAGTACAGTGCCATAGGGAGAGGTCCCCTCTTTCCGCCTTTCTCTCGTGCACAGAGTCGTCACCATATGCTCTCAGAAGAGGAAGGGTAAGAAGAGCAACGTCAGGTGACAGCGTCCCTGTTGTGTTTCGTGCGGTTTTTGAGTAGTCGGTGGCCCAATTGGGGGGATGATAGGAGGGCAAGGCATCTGCGTAACAATCATGCGAACATTCATGGACGTCGGTTGTCATTAAAAGACTCCGATCTCGTTTGCCCCATTATGCTAGTGCACCACACCGGCACGACAAGGCTTGAACGACCTGGTAGGAAGGGTAAAGGTGCGTTGGTTATGCAGTTATCTGTACTCACCATCACCATTGATCATTTGCCGCCGACGCAATAAAATTGATCATTTGCCGCCGACGCAATAAAATTGAAAGCAGCCACAATCCATAGCATCCTGATTACTCTCATCAGAGATAATTGTTTTCTTTGTCTGCCGTAACCATTTTCCGTCTGCATTGTGTTCTAATTGTTTATGCTAATGCAGAGTGTTAAGCTGTGAGAGCGTGTACTTCCGGTGGAGATTGTCTGTGAAATTACAAGGAGTTATTGTATCCGGCTTACTAGTACTTGCGCAATAGCGCAAGGGGCAAAGTACGCCGCTACCACTGGAATTGTTAAAGTAAAGAGATTATTCGTTACTAAAAGGCTAGCAACGCATCTGCGACAATGTTTGTGGTCCTAGGGATCACTTCTTTGTTTCTTTTTTTATGGCATAAGGGGGAGAAACGAGCAATCAGAGCCTTTTGATGACTACCGACGCCCTCGGACATTCGCATGATTTTACGAGGAAACGTTGCCATCCTATCATCCACTCAATGGGCGACCTTCTACTCACAAACCGCTAAAACGTGAGTTCCCACCACGTGATTCGGTAGCTCGTTTGCCACTTATGTTTCAAAGAACCACCCATCAGGAGCTCGAAAATTTACTGAGAGTAGACTAAACATTATGTATGGAACTCGAAGCGATAGAATTAAGTTTCACGAAATATCATGACGCAGTGATAGGAAAACTTTTTCAAAAATAACATTTTTTTTTTACTCCAATGAAATGTCACCCTAATATAACGATTGTCTGCGGCATCACATGTGTAAATGTTTGAAATATGTGTCACAGGTTCTAAGCGTGTTACTTCATGGGCCAGATTTTAATTTAGGCCTCGAGTAAGACAGTGGTGAGAAACTATATATTTATTAAGTGTCTGGACTTAGGGTGATGACATTCTTCAAACACAACATAAATAAACGTTTATGAATTTTCTTTATAGCTGTCAACGACTAACGACACCCATGGACATCAGCATAATTATGCTGATGCGTTGCCCTCCTTTTCACCTTCCCCAATGTGCCACCGGCTACTCACATACTGCACGAAACGCGACACCACAGGTATCCCTTACGGCGGTTTACACTCCCCGGTCGTGCCGGCCCAATTCCGGCGCAAAGAATGAAGTAGTGTCATGCGCCATGCATGGCACTACTTCCAGGAGGAAGCAGTGCCATGCATGGCTGCACAGGAGTGCAGCATGACACATATACCTCTTACTAAAGCGTGGCACTACCTCTTACTAGCGTAACTGTCATCCAGTGGCTGCATACGTTTCAACACTCCGTCTGCCGGAGGATGGCTGCCACTGGTGATCCTATCTTCCTTATCCGTTTCGCGAGTTCCGTCTATTACTACACCACTCATCAGCGCTACGTCGGTTATTGATTCTCCTGTGTATTTCCAAATTTCGGATCATATCTCGCAGATAATCATTCGTTTCATGACGTTCAATGTAGTGCGTACTATATTTTAATCCATTAGTAATCTAATGATTAGTCTAAAGATGAATGATATGACAATAAGAAATTTGCGCCGTAAGTAGTATCTTGTATAACATAGACGTGAACCGGATCTTGCTCATACGATACGGTAATATAATTATGTCATTGAAACCGAGACGATAGAACGATATGTCGTAAGAGCTCCCAGGTGAACGCCTTTGGGACGCGCCGTAGTCAAGCGGATACAGTATTCTATATTCACAGGGTTGCTAGATGTGTGCAGTCGCGTAACGTCTTTACCAAAGGAACCATTAATTTTGTTCGGAATGAGAATTTTAGAAAGAGTGGGAATCAAGTTTGGTATTTACGTGTAGACGTGTAGTGGCAAAAGAGAGACGCGAGAACCCTTTGTCTTTCTCTTTTCCTGTCATGCCTGTCCATGAATTAAATTAAATTAATGTTAAGTTTTACTTCAATCGTCTAAACCAAACTCGTTTTTTTATGTTATTACATACTGTAATCTATGTCTGTGCCAAATTTCATCTAAATTCATTCAGTAGTACCTCGGTCTAGCGATAACATGGTAAGTCTACACGTCAGTGCTATTATTAGTAAGTCTTTTTTAAAGTATAGGGGGGGCAAACGAGTAATCGGGCTTTTTTTAAGACCACCGACGCCCATGCACATCCTCACAATTACTATTGCAATGCGTTGCCATTCTTCCCTCCTCCCTTACATTGGACCACCGGGTACTCACAAACCACACGAAACGGGACTGAAGATGTCACTTTACGCCGATATCATGTGAGCGAGAGGTACCTCCGCGGATGTGCCGGCCCAATTCCGCTGGAGTGCAGCATGGCAAACCTTACATAACCAGGGTGCATGATATTGTATCTGCCAATTACTGTTGTCCAAATGATACCTATACTATTTAGTAAACAATATTCGAATGTAAGCTATACGTAATCATTGGTATCAGGATTTTGTATCCCGAATATAGGTGTAACTAGGGAAGGCCTACGTCCAGCATCCTGACTGCTGCTGTTGCTGCTTCTGATGATGATGATGGTGAATATAAGTATAAGACTCAAGAAGCAAACCACTTTTATATCCAGAAGTACTGAAATAATTACGCTACGTAAACCGCACCCCTTGTTATTTGTTACGTTATTACCCACAAGCATACTGTGCCAGGCCACTCAGAAAGTTTTGCGAGAAAAAAAGTTTTCATGTATGGGACTGGTTGGATTTATTCTAAAAATATGATTTGTTCATAGGTAAGAAATGTACCAAACTTCCCAATTTCGAAATATTCCTCCAATTTTCTTACGACTTAGCTAAAATTTTGAAGTCCTATTGAAAAATGGATGTCCATTTTCACGCTATGATTTTTATGAATTCATGTGTCACATAAAAACGGAAGGAACATACGATACATACATGCCTGAATGGAATCATGATTTGACATGACAGATGAATTTGATGAAGGCGCGTCTCAGCATGTTTACTTCATTCATCATTACAGCGGATAAGTTCAGGATTTATAAATACGATTCCGAAACGGCAATCGGTTCTGGTTGTTTTAAAAGGATCTAGAAGCGCTTCGGGTAAAATTGTGATCGCTAGCTAATTCACTATGATATTTTGGAGTTAATTTCTTAACGGGATCGAAGCAATGATATACTGGGACCTTGCATCCCGGAGCCGGTGTGCCTTTGTTTTATTACCCAAAATAAAAGATCCGCATAAAGGGTACAATTTTCGTCGCCTTAAGATGCGCCGTCAGCCTTAAATGAGGTGTCTGCAGAGAAATGGAAAAAGCGTTTCGTATACTTGTTTAGACGCATTAGACGTTGTATTGAAGTTAGTGGAGAGTACGTTTAAAGGATTTAATAGAAGCATATTTATCTAAAGAACATTATTTTTATTTCCTCAAAACTTTCTGAGTGGCCCACGTCTAGAAATTTGTGTCTCAGACCTGAGTACGCGATTCTATTACAATTACTCATGAACCGTTCGGTAGTAGTTATCATATGTGAAGTAATAATAATCTCGTCCTAGCCGAATTTCGGCCACGGCTAGCCAAGTGCACAGGACATATTATCACAGTGCATTCTCTGTTCCATCATTCTCCTATACCGACGGTGCGGCAAATCCAACACGACCGGAGAGACATCAGGCGCAGGACCGACGTCTTAACGTGCTCCCCGAGGCACGGGGTACACACCGCCAAATTCCTTTCTTCGGGGATGTTATTAAAGATTGAAAAATGCGAATAACACTTTGGTCCGACCCGGGACTCGAACCCAGGACCTCTAGACTACGAGGCGTCATGTGAAATGTGAGTCATGATGGCATTACGTCTGCCGCCGAGTACGTCAAGTCGTAGTTTAAATTTACAGTCGCTTCTTCAAAGGATACGATCTAATTGCATTACCAATTTCACAAGACCACGTGTTCTTGAACATCATCTTCATTATAACTTGTCGCTCCACGTGGAACAAAACAGACCTGTCTTACTGAACAACAGTACGCACTCACCCGGTTCACGATCATGGAAGTTACATAATGTAGAGAGGTCCATATAACCTGCTTCTTATGGAATTTTGGGACAAACGAGTAATCGGAGCCGGAGGTGACTAACGATGCCTGTTAACATCCGTATATGCAGTTGCGATGCCCTTCTTCACCCCATGCCTCAATGGGCAACTGGCTGCTTGCAAACACGAAACACTAAAGCATAGCCATAACTTTTCACGTATTATGACTATGACCCCGAGGTTTTTTTATAGATTCGGAGGCAAACCTGCCATCGGGCCTTTTGACTCATAGACGTCCGCATTATTGTTGGTTTGCGAATGCATTTCCCTCCTCTTCACCTCCCGTCCAATGGCCCACCGGATACTCAGCACTAATAGGTATCAATTTACGCTGCTGTCATGTGAGCGAGAGGTAACTTCCCGGTCGTGCCGGCCTAATTCGGCTGCAATGGAGCACGGCACTACCTTATATTAACAGGTAACCAGGTCCTGCAGCGAAAAAAATGCTAAAGTCTTAAAAATTGTACTCATACTTTTAGTGCTTTGTTTCACTTTGCGAGCACTTAGTGTAATTGCACTTACAGTTACGCTCATACAGGATGTAAGACATACATCCTTATAAGTGTTCGCCCTATTGGCCCACTAACTTACCTGTAGCCCAAACCTGAGGTTTACGTAATGGCCTGCTACACTGCACATTTTAAATGCACGCTTTCTCTGCGGGACACGGCGCAACTCGCAAGCGAACCGATGAAGCTGTGTCGGACTCCTGTATAAAACACAGGAAAGTATATTATCTCATCTAAGGTGGGACTCTGGAATACATTGATAATTGTTACTTATAATTGATATTAAGCATTGGCTTTGTGGACAAAACAGGGGTGGGGCCATTGTCCAATAATGGGACACATATTGAGCTTAATATGATAATAATAATCAATATATGTGTGCAACTACCCTAGTACTTTCTCTCCGCACCTTAAAATGAAACAAGCGGAATCACTTTGTTGTTCGCTTGTAAGTCTGTGATAAGTTATAACTCAACCAATTTTTTCTTCCTTTTTTAAATCAACGCCATCGAAGGCCCTTGATGACTAGCGACACCTAGTGACATCCGCTTAAGTGTTTTGCAAATTGCAAAAAAATTACAAATGTTTTCAGTAAGAGGTAGTGCCATGCTGCAGTGCACCGGAATCGGACCGGCACGTCCGGGGAGGTACCACTTGCGCACGTAATACCGCCGTAAAGAGACACCTACGGTGTCGCGATTCGTACGGTTCGTATATAGCCTCCCCTCGCCAATGTTACTTTTAACCTTAAAAGGAGGGCAACAAATCGGCATAGCAATCATGCTGATGTTCATTGGTGTCTGTAGTAGCATAAAGGCTCCGATTGCGCGTTTGTCCCCCCCATACCATAAAAGAAAGTGCTTCCTTCTCTACTTCCCAATGGGCCAGCGGAAATTCACAAACCACACGAAACTCTATAGCGTAGTTGATTTTAAAAGGTTTTCATGTGAGCGAGAGCTATCTACCATGTAGAGCCTGCCAAATATAGCAGCAATGCAGCACGGCTCCAGGTGAAGAAGTTACATTCTTAATTTTTTTTGTAGAATAAGGGTCAAACTAAGATAAGTACCGCCCCCATAGACATAATTTTGCATGCTTATCTTAGCTTATTTCAATACTCACTATATCTACATGAGGTTGTAAAGTTATTCGACAATGAATAAAACAAAAAATGGTTTTCATAGTATTTAATGCACGTATCACAGTGAACAGTAATAACATAAAATTATATTTAAAACTCATATGCAATAGAAGGTGACGAATGCATGCACGATGTCAAAATTCACATTTGACAAACGAGTAAAGCAAAAAGTGGTTCGTATAGTGATAAATACTTAACAACTGAAAATTGTTATCAGGGTGATAACAATGATCCTAAGGGAAAGAATAGCCCGTCGCCGTGACATCTACTGGGCACTGCGATATGGATAGCCGATGGCACCCTATTCGGTTTATCCGCGAGGACCATACCCTCATCGGATGCCAACGGCCCGTGGCATTGCGTAACTCCATTTCCGGCACTGTCTCTTCAGCCGACGTTAGTCCGCTGGACATAAGCCTCTCCCAAGGCCCGCCACTGAGCCCGTTGTTCGGCTGTTTTTGTCCAGTTGCTTCCTGCAGCACGGCGCAGGTCGTCTCGCCACCTAGCTCTCGCTAGGCGTCCCACGCTACGTTTCAGTTGACGCGCTCTTCACTCTAAAAGCCGTCTGCTTCAACGGTTGTCGGATCGACGGCACATGTGGCCAGCCATTGTCGCTTCTTGCAAGACATCAGGGCTATGTCGATGATTTTTAGTCCTCATGCGAGTTTCTTCATATCGTATTTTACAAGTACACACCAAGGATAGCCATATTTTTCCAACGTTAACCTATATTAAAAACTAAACTAAGTCCTATTTTTTGCCGACGTGGATACCACCTAGTGTAATTTACATTAGGCACACATATCATATTACATTGGTATCGTATTTTTTACAAAATAACCTCATTAAAACAACAATAGAATGTTTCAATTAAATCTAATCAACAATTAAAAACGCTACTACATTAACGGATGTTATCAGGAAGATTACGTAAGAGTATTCGGTGAAGCGCTATGATGCAAATTTATTGCCGACGTGGTGGCGGACGCCCCACTTGTAGTTGGCGTTCTTGTCTGTCTTGACAAACGTGTGGACGGGCCCGGTGACGCCGCTCGGGGCTCTGCGATCTGTGTCATGATCGTGGTCGTAGTCGTGATCGCGTTTCGCTCGCTCCCATTTCATCGGCGGCGGTGGAGCTAAACATAGACAATGAGAGTCGACAATTAGTGATTGCATTAGGGGGAGACGAGGTTTTGTTGGGCCACTGTCGTACTTGTGACCACATTTGGGTATAATATATGCACTTAGTCCATACATTTTATCATCCTATTTACTTACTCATTGGAATTTAATCCTTAAAAACGATTAAAGATGCGCAGTATCAGGATTGAAATCGTGTCCAAAAGTAATCGAGTAATCAAGT
>JAFELO010000065.1:94363-148707 GCA_017140195.1 Eumaeus atala
CTCGTCGCCCCCCCCCCACAATGGGCCACCGGCTACTCACGAATCACACGAAATGCGACACTGAAGATGTCACTTTACGGCGATCTTATGTGAGCGAGGGATATGTTCCCGGTCGTATCGGCCCAATTCCCATGCACCATGCATCTCACTACCTCCTCCTGTGCAACATGGTCCTATGCATATGATTCGCCGTGAATCTAGGTCAGAAATTTACGACGAGGTAGTGCTCTTCGTAAATTTCTAACCTAGATTCACGGCGAATCATGTGTAGGTGGACACATAGTGACTATAGTAGCGTTGATATTTGTTATTATGTAAGTATTTATTGTTATGTAAGTATTTATTGTTATGTAAGTATTTATTATTATGTAAGTATTTATTGTTATGTAAGTATTTATTATTATGTAAGTATTTTAATAATTAAAAAAAAACTCACCGGGTATTCTGTGTAGCGGTGGTGGCGCGTACCTGGTGACTCTGACTGGTGGCCTGCGGTCGGGGTAGAACGGTGGCGACCACGCCGACACCATCACCACGAGACACGCTACTGCCAGCTGCAATTTATATTGGCGTTTATATCAAATAAGTTGGGAATAGAGAGTGCATAAGTGCACTCTCTATTCCCTCATTCCCCGGTATATCCCGGTATATCCTGCGTACACACCTGTGCACTATAACATATCCTACGCATATGGCTTTTCTGAATAGAGATCGCTGCCGGAGACGAAATTCGTCTAGGGCCAATCCATTATCATTAGTATTAGTAGATAACAAGTCACTTGTTTGCTAACACATTTCCCGACAGTTGTGAGAATATCACTGGGCTATTGTATCAAGTAGGAATCACTTTATCTTCTTCTTAATATATAAAACAAAGTTCTGCGCTGTTTGTGTGCATGTGATTGATTTTCTCAAATTGTATCTTAAAACAAACAAAATGTAAACCCATGGATAGAGATATTTTAAAGGAAGGTTTTTGTTTATATTGCCAAGATTATTCACGGATGAAGTGAGGGCGGATCGCTATTATGTAATTTTTTTATAATACTTTTCGATATAGATTATTCACATATTGCGCAGGGCGCGAAGGTGATTACATTATCTAAAAAGTATTTATTAATAAGTGAAACGAACAAGACACATGACCGTGTTACGATATATGAAATGTCAAAAAATCACGCCTTAGGGCCTATTCGGGAGGTTGGTTTGCGAAATGTCATTACATAAAAAACACTCACCAATCTAGAGCAATCCATATCTTATTTGAACCGGTAGTGGCGAGGCGGTGTCAAACCGCTTCTTATAAAGGAAGAAAACGAAATATACTTTCTACTGGTCGTTATACGCTTGAATGCACGATACGGTTCATTGACGTCATTTGAATAGAGATTGGGTGGTAAAAGCGTTAGAGATTTTTCTTTATTGTAAATATATAGAGTATAAGGCCAGCTGAAGCGAGCGATGCGGAGTGCTAAGTATCTTCTTCTCTTGACCGCTATACGTTTTTTGTTATTTTAAATGAATGTGGCAAATATAGGTTAGCTGCGGCAAGTGATGTGCTATTGAATAGTGCTGTTATATAGAAATTGGATGAAGGCATTCAAGCTGCACCAGAACACCCTAGGTGTGTGTGAGGATTCTGAACAGTTGTATAATCCACTAACACCTAACCTTCAGCCACTTTTTTCTTGTATTTTTTTTCTCTATGTATTAAACTATGTACTATCTTAAATATACACAATTTCTTAAATTTATAGAGTATTTAATAAATGTTCGTTGTTTAGTACCTGTAACACCAAGGTGCTAGGCTAACGTCGTGTGAAAAGTCCACACATATAATTGCTGTATATTATTGCTAATGTTATAAGTGAAAGAAAATTGTTTGATTGATTGAATGGCTGCTAAACTACTGGACTGTAAAATTGTTTTACCACTGGCATCTTACATTATCCATTATGAATTTCCTAAAACGTTTTCATCATCATGAAACCTTGATAATGTAACCAAAGTTGTAAGAAAAAAAAGTCAAAGTAAATAAATATGATTAAGCTGCAAATAATTCTGACAGTTTCCTGTCTGTCATAAATTGTTCTGTCATAAATTTAATTTGTTGTCACTGTAACGTGTAATGTTTACGAGACTAATATTAAAATTTATTATTTTATCGTAAGTTAATGAATTTTTGCCAGATCTCATGAAATATCCGCGCGGAGCCGGGAGGGACCACTGTTATTGTTATATACACATACTGAGAGCAAGTGTTAGATGTATGTTTTACTGCACCGAGGACAGACGACTAATCTGCTTACCTGATCGTAACAATGTTAAAAACGATCCTAGCTGTTTTCAGCGTTTTCATCCACATAAAATCTTTCCACGGGAGCTATTCATTATTTGGCACCGATTCATCTCATCGAATCAGATCTGATCAGTCCGATAAAGATCAGTGTGTCTTCGCTTCCACAGAGTAAGTTCAGGTCCGAACAAAAAAGAAAAACCATTGTTAATTATTTTCCATTGCTATCTACAGATATGACAAAAGTAAATTTTATGTTGTGTTTAGGTTAAATAAGCCTATAAAATTATTATTGTAATTATCGATGCCCATAAACATAATACCAGCTGTCACTTTATAATAATAATAATAATATTTATGCACTTGGCACATTCCGTCAGGCCAGTCCTGTGCGAAATACCCCAGGGGCGTGCGCTAGGGTTACGAAGTGGACAAGGGAATTATATTTATAAGTTTTATAAATTTTAGAAATGATTTTATAATATAAGATTATAACGTTATAACCAATATTATGTTTAAGAATTTCATTATAGATGATTCATGTCCTGGCCGGGATTCGAATCCGCGACCTCAGGACATGCAGGGCTTAAAAGTCTATGGTGACTCGACAGCCAGTCGTCACTTTGAGTTGGCTGAAGTATTATGTGAGCAAGAGGTACCTCCTCTGCCTTGCCGGCCCTTTGTCTGTGAATCTAAATTTAAAAAAATGTGTATGATTGAAAAAGGCCTATCACAACGGTAATCTATATTTATACATGTAATATATATCGCCTCTGTGGTGTAACGGTGCGGGTGTCGTCTGTTTAAGACCATTAGCCGCGTGGGGTCCTGGGTTCAATCCCCAGGTCGGGGCAACCATTATTAAATGTTTCTCAGATTATTCTGAGCACACGAATTACATTGTCCGAGATTGGAATGTGCCCGAAGTGTGGCCCCATAGGCTTGCCACCTATGACATCATGGGCCTCAGTACCATGGCTAATCGTGAGTGTTCTAATATATACTCACGAGTTGTGGATGTACTATCACACCTCTGCCCTACCTCTTCGGGGATAGCAGGCGTGAAGGTACTTTACGTATACTAAGTCCCCTCAAGGAGTCTAATTGTATGTGTTCGATTTTCTTAAAATCTACTAAACGAATTTTCATGCGGGTTTCACCAAGGCAATTCCCGAGGAAGGTTTTAGTGTATAATTTGTTCGCCTTTCTTAGTGTCCGAATGAAACTGGTTTTCTGACTGAAACCGTAGTCGAATTGCGGCAACGATGGCGGTTTTGGTTTCAGCCGAAAAGTTCCTGACAAGGTTCATTCATGGAAATTATAACGTAGCGTTCGTAACGCTCTCGTCGCCTATTCACCAGCTTACTCCATAAGTCAAGCGTGTGTAAAGAAGTTTTACTCAAAACAATATAATAATAAATTGTGGAGTAAAGTGGTGAATGCCTGGCAAATGTTACGAAAAGTGTGGTGGGACGAGGCGAACGAAAGAGGTAGTAGGTATAGGTCAGTGACCATAGAATAAGAGTTACGTTTGGCATATTACAGTATAGTTAGGAGAGAGAGAGAGAGAGAGGTGCAACACGCGTCTTCTTTTTCATATATATTTTTTTATATTACAGGGTGACAAACGAGCAATCGGAGCCTTTTTGATAACTACCGACGCCCATACACACCCGCATAATAGTTATGCAAATGCGTTGTCCTTGTGTCCTCCTCCCGTCTAATATACAAAATACACGAAATGCGTCAGCGTAGCTATCACTCGATGCCCGTATTATGTGCGTGAGTGTCACCTTTCCGGTCGTGCCGGCCCAATCCCGGTGCAATGCACCATGCCACTTCCTCTTATTTACTTACAGTTACGTTTCGAACAAGTAAAGAAGTTTACTCCGGTCGTGTGATCTACATCTCAATCGGTTCTTATCTATCTTTATTTTTGATAGCACATAGATGTGGAATTATTGAAATTCGTCGCCTTGGTAATCAAGATAAGAACTCCACATTCAAGAGAAAAACATTAATTGCGCCTTAAAAACAATATATACCCTCACCATTTAAGTTTAAGGGTGGTTTAACTCGAAAAAATAATAAAATATTCATTTTAACATACGGATAGGAAATCTGTCAGCAGTGGTTAGTAGGATAGTAGATATAAATACGTACCTAATTATTTATTTCAAAGTGTTAATTTTACACTATAAATAAACAATTAGGTGCGCAGGTACCTACTTACTTACTTACACTTATCAAGTCTCTAACTGAACTGAAATATCTTAGTGATAAGTAGGAATTAAATCACCATTAAAAAACTATAGTAAATATCAAGTACCTAACTAATTTTTGTTTTAGCAAAATAAATTAACCAAAAAATAATTAAATAATAACCTATCATTTTTGATCTTCATTCTACTATAATTATTCCAAATCAGGTTATATTGTACTTTTTCTATATATTATATATAATACGTTTTATTTTCACAACAAACACTATCTTAATGAACTGCAGACACAGGCCTGTCCAAAATGTCTTCGTCGTTTGGATGAAATTTGATGACAGAACACAGCGAAAGAACTCCCGAATTTAGTTTCCTCCCGGTTTCCCGGTCGGACACTAGGCTCCGTTATTTACGGGCGAAGCCCGGGATGATCGCTAGTATTTGCTAAGACCATATTACCGTGCTGTCTCCGTTAGTGAACGAATAAAGTTTGGTAATAACATTTTAGAGATAACAAATTGTATGTTAAAATTTTAATTAAGTTAATCAATGTCTAATTATAATAACTTTATAATTAGTTTTATAAATTAAAGATAAACATGTTTTTATTAGGGTTCATTTAAATTGCATGAATAATTATATTGAAAACTTCACGAACACCGTGACCGCAACTTAAAAGTTTAACCCAATTACATTAATTATATTTTTTATCTTCTGTTTAGAGTAGAACATAAACAATAAAATAAATAGAAATAGACACAAACATAATCGCGATAGCATAACAACCCCTTCATCCCGATGCTGTTCAGGTCAGATTATGCAATGCCAGTACACTCGTTGTAAAAGCTTGAGTTTGATGTTAGTGCAGGCTTTGAGGCCATGGTTCCCTCATCATGATATCTCAACGACCTAGTTCCTCGGCCACGATAATGCAAGGTCAACCAAAACTGCCGCCCGTGAGCTTCCCCCTCGTTGGAAATGGAGGACACGGTCCCCTCGGCCAAGACAATAATAGTTACTTTAGCTAATCTTAAATAACTATCGGGATGCATCCTTCACATCTGCGGGAAAGGCGGGGTGTGTCCCCCTATCGACCACAGTCTCACTTAGACCATCGCTCGAAATGTCTTACAGTACCCGATGAAGCTGCACTGGACACTTCGTCAGCGTAGAACTGTAAGAAAAACACAATTGACAATTGCTTTTATGAGTAGTCATTAGTGTCTAATGGGCTTTCACTAGAAGATTTAGAGGGGATGAAGAAGGGAGAATAACGCAACTGTGTGGCAATTATGCACATGTCTATGGGGGTGGGTAGTCGTCACTAGGTTGATAATTTACCCCCTATAGAAACCCAAATTAGGCTAGTTAGGGTTTTTCTTTTTCTAGCTATCTCGGCAACATGTAAAGGTTTACAGACTCGTGATTGTTGCCTATCTTTATCTTAATCTAAACGTCCTCTAATATTCTCCTTCTCTTTATCATTCCAGTACTCGCGTTTGTGTCTCTCGTTCTTTCATTAATTTCTTTCGCAATTTATTGGGGAGTGGATAGGGGTTTATCATTTATTATTACTCCATTAATATATATGTATATATTGTTAAATGTCTTATAACTACAACTTCTTATAATATTATTACACTTCTTGTAACTACCCTTTTTTATTGTTATTATTTTTTAAATTTTAATTATAACATAAGTTAGAAATTTCCACCAGAAAACCTTGTGTGTGAAAGAATTCAAACAAACATAGCAGGGTAGAATATAACAATAATAATGAGAGACAACATTACTAAATCATTCCTAGACATAATTCAATATATTAATAATTATATAATATATACATACATAAACATATATATATATATATATATATATATATATATACATATATACGTATATACACATAAATATATAAAATTAGATCATGAACCGCACACACTCAAGAAGTGACTTTTAAGCAATTTTTTAAAAGAATCTAAATTTTTTGCAATCGGTTAATGGTAAGGCGTTTCAAAGTAAAATGGCCCTGTTGGTAAATCATATTTTGTAGTAGTTGCTATCACAGATTATCACATGAAGGAGTAGATTACCAGTAGACCGAAGACCTTTGTAAGTTGGGACATGAAACATGAATTTTTCTTTCAAACATGTAGGAAGTTTATGATCATACAGATTGCAGGAGAGCGTCGAAAGGACAGGAACATTCCGGCGAAGTCATATAGGAAGCCACTTAAGGGTAGAGTGAAATTCAGAAATATGGTCATATTTTCTTAAACTTAATATGAACCTGATTGAACGATTTTGGAGCCGCTCAAGTTTATTTAGCTTGTCTTCAGTAAGGTTCGTATAGCAGATACCACCGTAGTCGACAAAAATAAAATAAAGACTCCGCAATTGAATTTTTTGTAGAGATGGGAAGAATATATTGTAGATGTCTTAAGTAGTGCCAATTTGCATACAACTTTCTACTGATCTCCTTCAGTTGATGTGACCAGGATAGGTTTTCATCATCAAGATATAAGTTTTTTACAATTTTGCAACATGGGACAGCTGTACCATGCACACAAGGCAAATTATTCCAATCGATTCGTGCAGTATGCCCTCGACTTCCAATTATAACTGCCTGCGTTTTTGCTGGATTAAGACGTAACCCATAACTCTCACTCCACGATGAAACGACAGTGAGATCATTATTAAGTTCCTCTGTGGCATCCGTTACTTCCTCAAGAAACTTTCTCTATAAATTTGAAGATCATCAGCATTTAGACAAAACACCACCTTGAGGAACCCCAGAAGGAATATCAACCCATTCCGAAAAATAGCCGTCGATCTGAACCCTCTATTTCCGGCCATGAGATATATTGAAGGATACCGGAGTACTGAGGAGAATTTCGTGGTCCAGTGTTGAAGGCGTAACGCCTTCAACACTAGACCACGAAATTCGAGTAAAGTCAATATTGTAAGCTGTTTATGGTCCAGGCTCAATCTAATATGATCTAGTCAGTGACCCTGGTAGGAGTGGTAGTAGTGTTATAACCAGGTCAGAAGCCAGATTGAAATGGGTTCAGAATATTGGTTTTAGAAGTAAAGGAAGTGAGTTGTTCATGGACCAATCGCTCCAAAATTTTAGAAAGGAAGGATAAAATGGAAAGAGGACGATAGTCGGAAAAAGGATGTGGGTTTACTTTTTTGGGCAGTATGATGACATTCGCCTCTTTCCAGATGGGAGGAAATTCACAAGATTGTAAAGAAAAACTAAAAATATGAACTAGTATTGGCACAATTGTATCAAGAATATTGGTTATCATTTTACGACTAACTCTGGACGCATTGGACGGTATAGGCAATATATTTCTCTTTACGACACTCATAGAGACTTTATTAAAACTGAACGGTGGGAGGCTTGATTTTAGAAAACGGGAAAGAGTTGTAAGTGTGCTGAGTTTTGTGTTAGTGTGGCCCTGGAATTATGACGCGAGATGTTTGTTTAACAATTCCCCGTCACTTGTAACAGGTTCAGAGGAATTACACTTTTTCCAATACCCAGTGTTTTGAAAAACTTCCACACTTTTGACGGGTTACCGTTCTCAACCTTATCATGTATATAGCGGCGTTGGGCACCTCCGCATATTCTATTACAGTTATTTCTAATTTGTATATACTGACCGCGATGCTCATCTGAGTTTGTATTTTTATACTTTGCCTTCGCCCTGTGTTTCCTATGTATACACATTTTAATTTCATCGGAAAGCCATGGGGCCGGAATGTTTTATTTTGACCGGTCGGACAGGTGCATGTGTGTCATAAATTTGTTGTAATTTAATGTTAAGTATATCTACTTTTTCATCAATCGTAGGAGAATTTCCTAATTGTGACCAGTCAATAGCTTCCGCATCTAGATTGAGATTTTCTTTATTCATTTTCGCGAAGTTGCGTTGCATAAGGACTTTAGGCTTACGTTTACCAGGTCTTACACAATGCGATAAAAAAGAAGGTCGTGGTATGAAAAGATTTCAGCTGAGCGCTGTCCATGCGTAACTACAGAAGAGGGATTTGTCACGATGATAAGGTCAAGTAAGGAAGGAACACAGTCTGGAAAAGAATAAGTTGCTTGAGGAGGAAGAATGTGCATATTGTAACTGCTATGATAGATTCTAATTTTTTTGGCCCAACTGTCACCATTAAGCAGATTCGTGTTAAAGTCACACATTAATATAATATGAGAGTAAGACGATTATAAAATGCTCCGCTGCATCTGCGGGTGGAGGTTGAGGCGAAGAACTAACTATAGTATACTACAAATCAAACAAGGCTTAAGCCAGGATTCAGAAACCAGAATAGCGTCAATACAATGAAAGTTACTGAAGGAAGTTAACAGATCGGGATAGTGTGCCGAAATACTTTGAGCATTTATATGAACCACGTTAAAATTCTTTATGACATCTCTTAGATTATCTTCTAGTACATTTTTTAAAGTACTGGACGATGTGTCATGCTTTAGTGTAATGTCAATTTGGTGTTCTAAATCATATCTTGGGATGCCTTATATGGGGAAGTGTCTATATCCTAACCATTACTGTTATACTACCTTCTTGGATTCCTTCTCAGATGCTATCTCAAGTATGCCAAGATCTAAGGGGAGCAAACCAGCCAGTATGTTTGCCGAGTTTAGAGAGACAGTTCGGTACGCTTTGCATGATTTTATGGCGAACGACCTCTGAACGGTGTTTAATTGTTTCTGTATATCTAGTTTCTTTGACAGCTGTATACTGTGCACTAGCCGCATACATTATCGTTGGATCAACGACCGTAGTGTATATCGTTCTTATTACTTCCGGACTCAGACCCCAGCTCACTCGGGCTGTTCGCGCTTACATTTTATAAAATTTTATGGTTAATCTATTGATTACATGTTTATTAAATGTGAGCTGGTCGTCGAAGTTAATACGAATATTTTTATTTCCTTTGATATTACATTATCTATACCTGCCATGATCAGGCGTTATCTGTCGAACATAGCCTTCGCGTGAAGACCATTACACAAGTTTTATTGTGGCTAGTTAGGTTAATGTCTAGGAACCCACCACGGTTCAAGCCTTGTCTGGGTGGTGGGGCTCAGTAGTCTGGGGGAAAACCCAGGCACCTCGGTCGAAGGGAAATTAACAGAGGAGGCTTGTGTTCTATTATATCCCTCTTATGAGAACAGGGGACAAAATATCAAAAGGAGGCGGCATTTTTGGGCTCGGGGCAAAGGGCGAGGATGGGAACTTCACCCCATTGCACTGTCCCAAAGTTGGTGGGATTGTCCAGTGGTGCGGGATAACCCCATATGTGGAGGTGGCGCCAGTCCCTTAGGGGTCTGACTAGCCATCGATGTGCCCTGATCGAGGGCGGCATAGATGGCACTCGCGGTGGTTTTTATGGATATTCAGCACCATCATGTGCCGCGATTCCCACACACCACTGGACCCCTCCCAGGGCCGGTGAAGGAGCATAAATGCGTTTCCCCGCGTGAAGAAATAAAAAAAAGGGTTAATGACAAGCATAGAAAGTTGTTAATCGTTGTTGTGCAACGGTCGCGCCGCGTCGATGCTGTTTTGTCTAGAATAGGCACCGATGCATTCAGATGAAAGAAACTATCGAGTTAAGTAAGGGATACAACGAGATTGGGAACACAATACCTAATGTGCATGACAGTGCCACGCTGCATTGCAGCGGAATTGGGCTGGCACGACCGGGTTACCTCTCGCTCGCATGATACAGGCGTAGAGGCACTCTAGATATGCTGTCGCGTTTCGTGCGGTTTGTGAGTAACCGGTGGCCCATTTTGTGGTAGAGGACAACACACGCGAATACGCGAATGTCCATGTCGGTAGTTATGAAAAAGCTCCAATTCCTCGTTTGCCCCCTTATGCTATAATGAAAAATCCTGGCTGTGGAACCCTAAAATAGGTAGAGGCAGTCATGTGGACTCCCGACAAAAGTGAAAAATTAGAAATGTACTAGTAACGCATACATACTAAGTTACTTTAAGCAGGTATCAAGTGAGCGAGAGCTACTTTCCCGGTCGTGCCCGGACCAATTCTGTGGCATAGGAGGATGCAGTGTCGTGAACCTTGCATGGCACTACCTCATATGTACCTTTCTATGACATCAGCATAATTGTTATGTACACGTTTGCACCCCATCCCTCCTCCCCTCCAATTTGCAATCGAAAGTTTCGAATTGCACGACACTGGACAGCACAGCTGTGACTTCACGGAAGTCGTGGCAACCCAATTCGTCTAGAATTCGGCATGTACCTGTTACTTATTACAGTATCGCCATAAAAGACATACTCTTACACGGTGAAAATTCTTCAACTAAACATCCGAGGAGCCTACGTCTGTTTGTGATTTGCATTGGTGATGATTTATTGCATCCATCTATCACCCGGTGTGCTCAAGCTTTAATGGGATGTAATAATTACAATAGTTACGCAAAGCAGCGGGACATTAATTTTACGGTGCCCGCGTGATTGGCCGGCGATTGTTCCTCAGCGGTCTGCTCTATTTGCCGCGGACGTAGCACCGTTACGTAAGCTAATTACTCAACTATAATCATGACATAATGAACGCATATTCCTTTGCAGTTTATGGAAGTGCCACTGCATTGCCGAAATGTGGCACCAACGATTTACCTCATGTTCAAATAAGTACCTATTACTTACATGTCAAGTTATGAGATAGCTGGTGCCCGCGACATATTACACCCAATGTGTCACCCAGACTTATTGGCTATACAACAAAAAAGTTTCAGTCTAATCCGTCCCTTAGTTCTGGATATTAGCGCGTACAAACAGATAAACATACAAACATATTTTTTTCTTTAAATTGTTCCTCTAGGTACTGCTGTCTCCTTATCACCCTTTTATTATTATTTTTGAAAAATATTGACAGTACAGACACAATTTTTGTTAATGTAGGTAGGAAGAACACATACGAGGAGACTTTACATAGGCATGTGTAATTCTACGCTAATTGTAATTAAAATTTATATAACATAAAAATATAGCCCAGATTACTGCTCGGGGCATCGTATTCATATTTGTATATCGATTGTGTAGATCTGTGGGAAAATTATTTCAATGCAGGAGGTGCCATGTGTAGTTTCTGTCTGTCCTACAGCTTCCATCGATTCTTCTCAATGTCGAATGAAAAGAATGACATAGGCGACCATTCTAGCAAATGTTAATATGATATCTAACCAAACAATAAAGGGCCCATCCCTTATTCGTTTTCGGAAATAGCCACCTTTCAATGCATGTTTACTGATGTCTTAAGTTTACGCGAACGTATATCGGTTGTCGTTACAATAAAACTACTATAACGGATTTTATAGCGGTTTATTTAAATATTTAAATAGGCCGACGTTTTAGAAGCTTTACGGCGAGCATGGTAACAAGTGGACTAGTTAAGCTCAAATTAAATTTAATTAAAAAGTGACTTTAGCCGTAACCGAATAAAGTGTTTTGGGCACTGTTTCTCATTTAGTGTCACACTTTGAAACTGTTTTCAAATGTACATGTTTACATGTGTTGACAAATGTTACAGCCAATAACTTTTAGATTAGCACACAAATACGCTTTGCCTCTCTTTCCATCTCTTTCCAGGCAAAGAAACTGCAACAGCGAATAAAACACACGTACATGTAAAACTGTAGGAACGGGCTTAAAGGGGTGGAAATACAAGCGTTATACTGCAGTAATCCTTTTACCTCATTGAATGTGTAAGACTTATAAAAGTGTTGAAGTTATCAAAGTGTTTTAGATTGTATGAATGTTGTTACTAAAGAACAAGTTTCATAACAGGCCTAGTTCAAGCAAGAGGAACATACATATATATATATATGTCATTTACTATTTACTATTATATAACACATATATATATATATATGTGTTATATAATAGTAAATGATCTCTCTGTTCATCTCTTATTATCTGTTATCAAAATGTTTTTGATTGTATGAGTAATGGTAGTTAGCAGTGTAATTTTATAAGAGTCTAGATTAATTATTAAAAATCTTATTGGACTAATCTACGATAACGAACGCGCAACTATAAGAATAATTAAAGTGAAAAATTGCATACCACTTGCAGGTGACTCTTTAAATTTAGATATCTACTAAGAAAAAAAAATTTGAACATTTAATAAATAAGGCTTGAATTTTGTATGAAACGATTGGAACTTGCAGATGAATGAATCCGCAAGCCGCAGCCATCTGCTCAGTTCATATTATTATAGAGGATTTTTTTTTCGGCCTACTGTTTGGCTGCGCTAATGCTTTCGCCTTTAGGGTTCATCGGACTAGCGAAGACATTTGTGTCTTCTGGTCTAGGCAGACGATAGGGGGACAGATGCCCCCCCCCCTCTTTTCTCAAGTAGTCAATCTCCCGCAGATGGGAAGATATGTACCGGGTTGTTTATGGGCGTACGCGGTAGTGAATATTTTTGGGACCGAAAAGGGGGAGACAGGACCTCCCCCACACTAGGGGAGGGCGCGCGCACGATGCCGTTTACGATGCGGTGACGTGGAACAAGGATAATAAATATTATAGGCGCACATTTATTGCTAGCTGTGCTCATATATATAACTAGCATCGCGCCGCGGTTTGATCCGCATAATCAGACGTGATCGTCCAGTCCTATTGACTGCAGCATCGTGATATATAGCTTATGGCCTTCCTCATGGGCTAACTAACATTGAAATATTTTTTCAAATGGAACCAATTATTCCTGAGATGGGCACGCTGATGATGGCGATGAGGAGTGGTGATCGATGATTTTAAAACGATAAATCTCATCATTTATTACATACGTAAATAATATATTATAATAGCGCATCTAATAATAGATCTAGTAATCGAACTAATTTAAATGTTATTAAATAATAGTGATAAATAAAATAAAATCTGCCACACTTCCTCATTTTGAAAACCGTGTTAACGACCCATCATTGCTTGCATCGTGGGCGTTTAAGTAACAAATTGTTTAATTGTCCATTGCGTACAGCAAATTATGTTTGGTAACATTAATTTACTTTTTGTTAACTTTGTTTCAAATTAAATGGTGGCATAGTGCAGCGATCGAGATAGCAAACAAATCCACGGGTTTGATTCCACAAATGCGAAACAGTAATATGTGGAAAATTTCGTAAGAAAAATAATTAAAGAAGTAATACACTGGGAATATTTTTTGCTAAATATTCCATAGACAGTATGGGTTCTTGGTATAAAAGGGTAAGCACATATTTGTCCCAGTGATGTGGGACGTTAGCTGCATCTAAAAATAAGCTAAAATCTAATTTTGAAGAGCTGCAGCCACTTAATATACTAAAAAGCCTAATTATCTGTGACGTCCACCTTTATTTATAAAACATACAGTGTATAAAAATGTAATAGGTGCTTAGACTGTCAGTCATAAGTTATAAATTATTGCCATCCATAGACAAATATTCCAAGCAACACTCGCAGCCAAATGAACTAAAATGTTGACAACCACTGGAAAGGCCCAATGGTCTCGGTTTGTATAAATGTAGTAACTTCACAATTTCCCTCATCTACAACTGAAACCTCAAGATGTCTAAACGTCTTCAAAACACAACGGTAGTTATTTGTGTTTTTTGTATCGAAAGTGTTCGGTGAAAGTGAAAATAATCGATTAAAGTGCGATTTAATATCGATAGAAATATTGAGGCCGTGTTGTGGTTGTCGCGTGTCAATGAAAATTTAGCGTGCATTTAAAATTTTAATTAATTATTTTTAAGCTGCTATCGAATGTGGTGATTTGAAAGGATTCGGTTCTCAAAGGCTATATCCATGTTAGCAATGATGTGATTTAGTCAAATAATAAGAAAGGGGGAGAGGGGGTTCGAATCCTACAAATGGCAGTCAATTAGAAAGTACAATTTATTGATGGTTTGATGATTATAGTGTTTATTTTTATTAAAAATTATAGTCACTCGTTCTCTCGTTCGTTCTGCACAATTTATTAAAGGTATTAAAAAAGGACTATTCTGCGGATGATGACGCTGGTTTTTAATTTTTATTAATCGCTTAGCGACACAAAGATGAAATCTAGACGGTGATGCTACGTAAGATAGATTGCCATGTCCAAAGCTAAATATAGATAAAGACGATATCCATGTAGACGCCGGTCCGGGATGGATGCGAGTAGCAGGAGATCGGTCGTCTTGGCGTTCATTGCAAGAGGCCTATGTCCAGCAGTGGACCGATAAGGGCTGATAATGAAAAAGCTCTTCCATAGCTAATCTATGGTATTCATCTTTGATGAATGGTTGAATCTAGTTATCAAGGGAATTATAAATATATAGAGAATATGGTGTAGATAAGTGTAGAGTCCCAGAATGATAATAATAATAATAACAATAACTTCAGGGTGTCGGTTTTTCTTAACAGTGTGTGCGCGCATCATAAAAAAAATACTCTCATTTTCCATAACGCGCCAAAAGATCCTATAAGTTCAATAGAAGCATCTATTCTCAAGAAATCTACACATATTTCAAAGAAAAAAATAATAATAAATATAGACAGTTTTGCAGACAATTACGTAGACTACAAGAATGGTGCCAATCTTGGCATTTGTTGGCATAGGAGTCGGCACAGATCTTTAGCTCCGACATAACATGTATGGACGCCTGATCTTTTTGCAAGCTTTGTTTACAAATGATAATATCAGACGCTATAACGCAGGGATTGTCATATATGAGGTAACAAGTTATTGCGTTCTAGTTATTGGCAAGTGTATGAGCTATGGCGGTGTTTGATGATTGTAAATGAAAGGGGAAGGAGTGGCACTAGTCTAAAGGCTATACTGATTTACAGTAATAGTAGCTGAGCCGTCAAACGTTGTGTTGTAAGGTTGCGTGAACAACCCTTAGCGATTACTTAGGGGTAGGAAGAATAGATAGTAACCGATTTTTATACCTACTTAATATTCACATAAAATTAGGTAAAAATCGATACCCGTTTCGGTGGAGTAAAGTAACTAACTACATTGTGACATGCGAATTTTATGTGTTAATTTATAAAGAGGAAGTTTTTGATTGTTTGTTTGTTTGTTTACAACGAACAGACTCCGAATGTATTGGACCAATTTGAAAAAATATTTCACTACAATCCTACTTTGTCTGTGATGAACACAGGATATGTAACACTGTCATAACAGTTAGATCATTGTAAAAACTTCGATAGGGTAATATAGATTGGTGCAAAATTATTGACATGTAGCTGTCTTGACTGACGTTGTTCTGACATCATCATTATCATCATTATCAGCCCTTATCGGTCCACTGCTGGACTCTTTCAATGGACGCCAAGACGACCGATCTCCTGCTACTCGCATCCATCCCGGACCGGCTACTGCATGGAGGTCGTCTTCCCACCTGGTGACCACTCCAGTACCTTAGTGGCCCATCTGCTATAGGTTCTTCTGAGTGTGTGACCAGCCCATTGCCACTTCAGCCAGCTCATTCGTCGCGTGATATCGGATACTTTCTGTTCTGTTCTGACATAAATTTAATTTATTGTCATTACAATGACGTGTGATGTGTGCGGTGCCGAAATTATAATTTATAATTTTTATATTTTTCTAAACCATTGATTTTTCCTATCATGTGCGTAGCGGGGACGGACTGCTACAGTCAGTAAACTAACATTAACATAATCAAGACAGTGAAACAAACTCAGTAAATTTTATTGTCACCGAAGTCACATCACTTAAACTAAAACTACATTATCATTTATGCTATGCGATAGGAATAATAAGTTGTTTGTTATGTTTTCACGTCAAGACTACTCAGCTGATTATCATATGACTTTGTATACATACTCTTAGAGGTATTAGAGAGATACAGAATACTATTCATTATAAGAAAGTATTTTTACTGACTTCAACCTAATATAAAGTGTCGTATAGGTGTAAAAGCAGTGGTTTTTTAATATTAGTCTCGTAAATTTTTATGTTTTTAATTTAATAAATACCCTAATTAAATAATATATTGGGGATTCTAGAAATTTTTAGATTGTTTATATAAATTTAAATTTAAAACGGTCACGTTTTTCTTGCTATATCGTTTACATTTTAAAATATTGCTACAATTTTGATAGCCCCCTAACCAGCACCCTTGGGTGACCTTAATTTGCATGCCTCACATGTATAAACAAATATCATGTGTGTTTATAAATATGCCCCTGTTCCACTTTATTTATGTTTGTTGTGAAAATGTTTGAATGTCCATTTCTATAGGTCACCAAACATTTTTAGGAAGAGTTAGTGCATGACACTAAATCCTCCTATGCAACGGAATTGGGCCGGCACGACCGGGGAGTTAGTTAGTAAAGCGATATCTTCAGTGTCGCGTTTCGTGCGGTTTGTGAGTAGCCGGTAGCCCATGGGAGGGGGAAGGAGGGCAACAAATCGGCATAGTACTTATGTGGATGTTCATTGGCGTCGGTAGTCTTAAAACGCTCCGATTTCGCGTTTGCCCCCTATTTTATAACAAAATGGCATACAAATATTTTCAGAAATGGCTCTGGTGCGTGTTGGTGTTACAGCTAGCGCCTTTCTGGAGGACCGTCAGCTCGGTGACGGTCCGGGCGCCGCCCCGTGATCCCTCCACGATAGAAGCTCAAGCCAAGTTTTTTCAGTGAGTTGTTTTTATCTTACATGTTGTCTAACGCAATATTTATTCTGCCTTTTAAATATACGATCTTCTAAGATCGTAAAGAAGATTCATATACAAGGACGATGGTCCTTGTGCGTCGAATGCTTGCAATGGGTTAGTCTTGCAACGATCACCTAGAGCGTCGGTCAGGCTTTCAATTTTTTTAGCCAATGACAATGATAAAAAAATATACTTTGTAATCAAGTCAGAAATCAGAATCATTAATAAATAGTTGAAAGTATGTTGTTTTTACTGGATCTTTTTTGTTATAGTCCCAATGAAGTTGATTGTCACGATTTCAAAATAATCATGCAATTGACTAAGAAGTGACTTCAATGAAAAGTTGCTCAATAATTATAGCAGAACTTATGCAGCTGCTCAATTACATCCAAGAAACTTAATCAAGGCACTATAAACTAAACGCTACATGCTCTACATAAGTTTCAAAGATAACTCTCAGTTTCGCGGTGACTTAAAACCAGCAGATTAGCGACGCGTGAACTACGTGCGCTGTGCGTGTTGCGAGTGACAATTTTAGTGACGTTTCATTTCACTCTTGAATGATTTACAAATTATGACTCAGTATTTGTACGGGCTTCAGGAAACTACAGCATTCCTATCTGATACTTGTTTGTTCGTTAATGTTCTTTTATATTATCTTGTCTTATTGTGCAATAGCATAGTCATAATTCCAAGAAGTCATAAAAATTGTAGACCGGCTGGTGCAGTGGTAACATCGCTCGAGTAAGTATGTTGCACCAGCGGTCAGGTTTTGAACCCCATCCAGGTCATGACTTATATAATTATACTTCTATAATAAAAATCTAATAAGTATCCGATATCACGCGACGAATGAGCTCGCTAAAGTGGCAATGGGCTGGTCACACACTCAGAAGCACAGATGGCAGATGGGTCAGTAAGGTTCTGGAGGCCGCGTTTAGGAAAACGAAGTGTTGGTCGACCGTTCACCAGGTGAGAAGACGATCTCCGCGCAGTAGTCGGACCGGTTTGGATGCGAGTAGCAGGAGATCGGTCGTCTTGGCGTTCATTGAGAGAGGCCTATATCTAGCAGTGGACCGAAAAGGGCTGATAATGATGATGACGAATAAAAATCTTAAATTTGTTACATTTCAAAAATTTATAAAATAATTTAAATATATTTTTTTCGTCTAGTACGTGTAACACAAGTCTTTACGGTACTTAAGTACGGGGCTAGGCTAACATGGTGTGATAAGTCCACAGTAATTATTATTATTTATTATTAAAGAAATAAGTATTGTATACGTTACATGAAGAAGCCTTTATGTTAAAGCTTTATCCACAGCCCGTATACATAACAACATTATTTATTGTTGCATCATACGCCTTGTTGTAGCCTGGAGGCAACGTGATTCGCAATTATTAAATTCTATACAGTTAATTAAATATTGTTCTAATTTATTACTTTCTGCCCTTATCATGTTTCGCCGATTTACTGTTGCAACATATTCGCTTACTTTATCGATTATCTTAATGTCAAGGCAAACTTTTAGAACAATGCGTGAAGGCCTGCCGTTGGCAACCGGCAAGCAGTGCTGTAGAAGCGAATTGGTCACGTGGCAGCTTTTTACTAACATAAGGGAGCAAACGACGAGTCGGCATCTTTTTCTACACGCCCTTAGACATCCGCACGGCAATTCAGATACGTTACTGTCAATTTCTACACCTCCCAAGGAGCCACCTGTCACAAAACGCACGACACACGACAACATAATAATAGCTTTACGCATCGCCGGCTCGATCAGCAGGATCGAGCGGTACCTAACCTAACCTAACCTAACTCTTATTGTATAATCCCGCAAAAAGGAAGTACTTATATACCTATATAACGCAATTGAGGAAAATTCTTTAATGTTTTTCTTGAACATTTTACTTTATAGGGATTTTTTCTCAGTTCAGTTGAGCCCATACAAGATAGAATTCGGACACGTTTGCGAGGACCCGAACACTTGGGAGCAGCGTTACGAGAAGAAAGACTTTAAGAACCACAGGGACATGGGAAAAGTAACCTTCGATTTGCTATCTCGCTTTGTCTTCTAACATATATATGTTTCTTTCTCTGTCGCGCTTGGCTTGGCTTGGCTGAAGGTATAGACACTTGCCCACCTCTGAGGACTTCGACCAAGGACACCGGCAGGGCAGCGATCGACACTTCGTTGAGAGGCATGAGAGGTCCCGACCTGCTTCTGGCCTCTTCTCTGCTAAAGTATGATGCTTCTGCTTTTCTTTATTCTATATCTATAACAAGTTTTTCTTTTTAAAATTTACATTTACTTTTGGGACATTATAGAAAAAGGGTATCATTGGGTATTATGAGCTTACATTTATGCACATGAGTTACATGAGATTGAAGGAAGTATGCAATGTATTTTAAATCGATAAAGGAAATATTTTCTCTGTCATCTCATTAAGGAAAAATGTTATAACATACTTTGATTTAAATGACTACCATGTAGCAATCGACGATAATTTTTTACAATTTAAGCAACTAAAATTAATATAAATATTAATTCAATATTATTTGACTAATAATTTATCCATAACAAGAACTAACTCTATTTTAAAAGTGTTAAAAAACAAATGATTGGGTACAATGGTTTCTAACAACATTCTGTTGTCTACTAACAATATTTTTTGTCTTATCTTAATGATGTTATTAAGATTTTCATTGTTTTTTGCAAAGGTACGCTGGGGTGATAAAAAAGGTGGATATGGAGAACATTATTGGGATCTGAACCATGCTGGTTATGCCGACAATCATGGTAACGACGGATATGATGACGATGGTTCGTATCATGAATATCCACATGACACTTTTGATGAACCAAGCGAAGATTCCCCAAATTATAATACTGATTATACTCCTGATGAAGAAAATCATGAAGAAAACAATAGAGCTAAGAGAGCTCATACTAGACACTCGGTACAAACTCAAAGAAAAGAGAAAGTATATGAAGAGGAACCCGCTCAACAAAGACCTAAATCAAGAAAAACTAAAAGGCAGCATAAAAAAGATGAGGATAGATTTGAGACAGAAGACATGAAAGAAAGACAGCAGATCCACGAAGAGACACATCACAAAGAAGAAGAAATTCCTAAAAAAGAAAAACAAAGAGAAAAGAATAATATAGTATTAGTTATTGATCATCATGATAGAGAAAATGTACAGAAAGCAACCGCAAAGCCTCCAGAAACGAAGCACTTTGTGCCATACGAAGGTGGCGCAGGTGTAAGACAACATTATCATGCTGAAGCTACGGCAGCGGCATCAACGCCCAGACTTTTCTTGGAACCATCTACTGGACACATCGTAGACAGAACTACAGGGCAGGCATACGTCTTACAGCCTGTAATACAGAATCTCAAACACAATTAACCTAGTTATTATGTATATTTTAATTAAGAATGTGTTAGGTTTAAATGAATATTATTTATTAAATAAATGACTGCAACTTTTAGAAAATAATTTTATATGTATTTTTTTAATATTTCATCGTAAAAATATTTACATCCTCGTCGTCGTCCTGCTTGCCGGACCCGCAAAATTAAGTGTTTTTTTTTTCACTATATTTTGGCCAAAAACCTGAAATTCGGTCCCACAAGAGTCCAACATTTGTGTACGTGAGTGTCTTTGCCAAACGATAGTAATATTAACAGTAGGAATACACCGTTCGATTCTCCCCAGGTGAATCTAAAGTTATCTTTATTGTCTTCGGTCTACTTGAGTATTTTTTGTCTAATTTAATACTAATGTATAAATAGTGATTTTTATTAAGTGTATTCCAGTCGAATTGAGCTAGCCCAATGAAGGTTCCTCTCGCTTACTTGATACTGTCGTAAAGTATATACAGCCATACTTTCACGATTCCTACGGTTTGTGAGTAGCCGGTAGCCCCTTGGATGGAATGAAAGATCGCAACTGATCTGGTAGATAATACCTACACCTTACATAAATTATTGCGAATATTTTCTGATGACAGATTTGGTAAAACAGGTTATGGTCGCGGAAGACCCAACTACCCTACTATTGTAAATTGCGAAAGGGGTTCGTCCGAAACAAGTATAACCACTGTTGCGTCACGTACCTAACGTGGGAAAGGACAGTACAAAGACTGACCCTTTACTAATTCGAAGTTTGAAAGTAAAATGGCCACTGAGTCATGTGGAAGACCTCGAATAAATATCATTGTTCTGTTGTTCGTCTATATAAGTTAACAACTCCTTGCTTAATTTGCTGTTTAGTAAATATGCCTTAATAATTAAAAGAATATTTCATTTAGAACAAGGAAAAATATCTGCGTGAAATATATCCTCAAACTACCATTCACGATGCTGTAACATTGTATCACTATAGCCTCAGTTTTACGTATAGTTTAGACTGATTTTTTAAGAATATAGAGGTAGATAGTGCATAGTACACATGTAGATATGATCAAAGTTTTCAATACCCACAAAAACCACTACTTCCCGGTGTCAACTGCTTAGAATACACCTTGACGTGTAAATAAAGGGTCATTTTTGAACTGTCCTTTCCCACGTAGGATTGAAACGGGTTTTTGGACGACCCCTTTTGCAAGGAAGTATAGACAATCACAGGACTTGGGTCTTCGACCACGCTTAATTGTCCATAACCTGTTTGACCGGATTTGTCATGAGAAAATATTTGTGAATACATTACACTTAATGAAGTTTATTAATTTTTCTAACCGGTGTGACAGACTAGCGCCATTTTTAGTGGATTTTAGGATTAGGCCAAACTGTTGGTAATATTTTGATGCCATGTGGACTAAAACTTAGTGTGCATAGTTAGTAATAGTTGTACTCACATTATATTGGATGATTTTTGTTTCTGTCACTGATAATTTTGTAATAGAATATACAACATACATAGTTGCATATTTGATTGGAAGCTTACCATAGTGTGTTTACTTGATATTTCAAATTAATACGTATGCTCGATGTATTGTATCTAATCTAAGTTTAGTGCTTAGAATTTTAGAACTAAACATATTTTCGTGATGGCAGTACCGTTATTTAGAATATAATATAAGTAGATCGTATTGTTAAACCTTTATAAGCGAAGGTTGAGTATTCATCATATTTACAAGCTACCTATATAAAATACTCTAAGAGAAGTAAACTGCAAAAAAAAAGACATTTCAAAAATATTCAAGTTTAAAATTCGTAATTATAACCTGTAATCATGACAATATAACGGTTCAAGGGCTCCTTTGTAAGGCATCATTTTCGGATGGGTGGAGATTTCTTTTCACAAGTGGTCTATTGTTCGCGCGCACGCGTCTAGATTAAGTATGCTGATTCATCCCGCAGGGTGCATGTATTGTTATTTATTTACCGTTAAACACGTCAACATGTCATAGACAAAAGAAATTATTTTTTAATAGTACAAGAAGGCAAACGGGCCGTAGGAGCACTATGAAGGTTAATGACGCGCATAGAGATCCTCATAATAGTTAGTCAGAAGTTCCCTTTCCAATGAGTTAGAGAAACTCATAAACCGCATGACACGCGACTGTACAGCTGCCTACTTGTGGTGATTATCATGATCGTCGTTATCATTGTTATCAGCATGTTTAACATCTTTATCTTCATCGTGATCAATGATACACTTCATCTTCCTAAGATTGACCTTCATTCCAGGACCTTACTGGCAAAGTGCCTATCATATGTTCTGCTGGGTGAGTGGGATAATTTGTTTTGCGCAATGGTGGGTGCGCTAATCATTAAAAAAGGAAATCATTAAAATTGTTCATCTCTATTTTACGTAATAAAATAATCCTAAAGTTTCCGTCACGTAACATTACATGTTTACATGATAAAAGTTTCTGCAATTATAACAAGAGTCAGCTAGTAGACAAACGATTGCGAAATTATTAGCCAGGAAGATTAGAAACAAATTCCCAGAGGGCAAATCCTTGGCGATAAAAAGTTGTCACGTACGCATGTATTTCATTGAGGGTTTAAAACTTAAAGTACGTATCGTTGTCCATCCATGGAACCTTCATTTCTTTACAAAGTTATCTTTCAAAATCCGTTTGATCAAATCAGTGTGGGAATCTTTTCCACCTATGGCAAACATACGTACTGAATGTGATTTGGAACATCGCTAGAAAATATTATAACCAGACAATTATAGATACGGCATGTGCAATACCTTTAATTATTTCTTGAATAATATTGTAAAATTGACACAAAACGATTGAACGTTATATTTATTATAATAACAACAACTATAATAACAATAAATATAATAACAACAGCGATGCGTTCAAACGAAAGAATATACTTGCAGATTCAACATTTATTGCTTATGATCTAGGTAGGCCAAACTGAGAACAGCAAAAATCTGATGCAAAGATGTGATGGTTTAAATGTTTGTAAGTAAATCAATAATATTTAAATACGCTTACATTTTTATATCTTTTACTTGACAAACCCTTTACTTTCTGATGTCAGTTGCTTTGAAGACACCATGACATTTAAATAAAGGGTCATTCTTTGAACTGTCCCTTCCCATATAAGAAAGTGGTGAAACGGGTTTATGGACGAACCCTTTACTCAATAAAGTATTAGACAAGGAAGATACTCGGCTCTTCCTCGACCACGCTTCATTGTCCATGACACGTTTGACCAGATTTGGCATGAGAAAATATTTGCAAAGACATTAGACAAAATATATTTTTAATCACTCTTGTCAGCCAGTATGTCTAGCGCAAAAACTTAGCCAATGAATGTGTATAGTAGTAATATATTATTATCATCAAATAATTTATAAAATTTCCATTAGGGATCATGTCCCATTAGGGAACTCGCCAGTTTCCCAGTGGTACAGAGAAAACAGAGTATGAAATACCAGGATGTTTTCATGTCCTAACTAACGGACCATGCCTTCTTACATTTTTACACAGAATTTTCTTGATACCTAACCTCTATTTCGCGTTATTATTACGAACACGGTCAGCATGGCTTGTGCCACACATTTTTCGCGACACCCTCATCTTGTTCGTGTTAATTCTACTGACATTTTAGTAGCATTGCATGAGCCATAATTATCGAAAGGCTGAGGTGTTAGATGAAATTAAATGAATAAAATGAAATATGCTTCATTGTGTACATAAAACAACATTTAACATGCCATGTAGGAACAATGTTTCATGTACACAAAAGGCGGTCTTATTGCTTAGAAGCAATGTCTTGCGGATAGGCAGGAGCCTTGGGATTATATAAAATGCTATATAAACTAGAGAGGACTCGGGCATTCCGACCAAGTCATATAGGAAGCCACATGAGTTTTGCACGAAAATCAGAAATATGGTCATATTTGCGCAAACCAAATACGAATAGAGAGGTTTTGGAGTCGCTCCAGTTTATTCAGCTGTTTTTCATTTAAGTTCGTAAAGCAGTTGTAAGCGTAATCAAGAATAGAGGGAAACAAGGAGTTTGCAATAGATATTTTTGTACACATTGGAGTTATCCCAATGAGTGACATGTTTCAAACACTTTTCCGCTAATCTCTTTCAGTAAGTACGACCAAGCCAGGTTCTCATCCATGTACACCGAGGTTTTACACAGTTTAACAATATGGTATAACTGTACCATGCATGAGCACCGGCGATAAGTTGACCCAGTTAATCCGCGAAGTGAGCCCTGGACTTCCAATTACGATCACCTGCGTTTTCTTGGATTGAGGCATAGTCCATGTCTATAATTTCAGGATGATATTGTAGTAATGTCATTGTTTATTGCCCTTATATTATCGTTCAGTTCCTCAAGTGATGTTTGCCTATAAATCTGAAGGTCATCAGTGTATAAATGAAAGGAAGAGGATATGGATTTCATTATGGTATTAATAAATAAAAATTAAGGGGGGAGAAGGGACAAGACACCACTTTGAGAATCCATAGCAGTGGTTGATACCAAAAAAGGAAGTGTAAAAGTGGTTGGGCTGATGCCCAAGCTAACAAAGCTCTATCAATGTGCACTCTCTGGCGGCATCCATGTGGGTAACAGCGAAACCAGTCAACTGCTGTTGGTGATATATTGAGAGATAGTAGAATACTCAACAGAACTTCGTGATTGACAGAGTTAAAGGCATTGCTGAAGTCAAGTAAGGTCAGAATTGTGAGCTGTTTACGACCCATACCAAGACGGATATAGTCAGTGACTTTAATAAGAGCAGATGTTGTGCTATGGCCAGGTCGCAACCCGGATTGAAGAGAATTCAGAAGATTATGTTTAGATATAGAGGTAGTAAGTTGTTCATGAACCAAGCGCTCCAAAACTTAACACAGAAAGGGTAAAATAGAAATAGGACAATAGACAAATAAGAATAAGAGCCCTATTGAGAGATATTGGCCTCTTTCTCATTTTGCGACTTACGCTACCAGCACCTATGCCGTTTGAAGATATTGACAACACATTTCTCTTGACATCGCCCTCAGAAACTCCATTAAAAGGAAAAGAGGAAACTCTGTGGTGGGAAAACGAGATAGAGACTTTAGAGCATTGCGTTTAGTGTCTGCGAGAAAATTAGACGATGCTGATGATGAAAAGGGCTGGTTTGAACAATCCTTATCAAGTGAACAAGATTCAGTACAATTTAAATTCTTTCCGATGTTTGTGTGAGAAACTTCCAAACTCTTGACGGATCACCATTTTCGACTGAAGCATCAGTAAAACGCCGCTGAGCATCTCTGCACATTGTGTTGCAACGATTTTTGATTTCAATATAACGCTCACGATGTTCATCGTTTATATTTTGCCTTAGTAGTTTTTTTTATATTTTGCCTTAGTAGTTTTTTTTATATTTTGCCTTAGTAGTTTTTTATATTTTGCCTTAACTTTATGTTTCTTGTTTATGTTTAATTCATCATCCTCTGAAAGCCGAGGCGCTAGTAAATGTTTTATTTTGACCGGCTGAACAGGTTCATGTATATCGTATAGTTGGTGTATTTGAGAGTTAAATATTTAGATTTTTTCGTCTACATTTGGAGCACTAAACAACGGCCGTCAGTCAATGGCTTCTGCATCCTGAGCTAAGTCGCCTATATTCATGTTAACAAAATTACACCGTAACAGGAATTTAGGGCTTAATCTTTGAGGGATTTACACAATATATAGATAGCCTAATGTTATGATAAAAAAAAAATAATTGTCAAAGTCAGTCCTCCGGATAAAGGCACTTCCAAAGTAAAAACACCATTAATATAATAAATGCCAAACTGTGTATGCATGTTTGTTATTTATTCACGAAATATGGTAATATTTATCTATTGAACAGAAGCTTTGGTACAGATTTGGATTCTAGAAAAAATATTGTTTCTTCCATCCCGACATATTCTGTGCGGTTAAAACCGCGACACAAAGCTAACACATGAATTTATCAAATGGGTCTCTGCTTCCTGCTCTGTTACTTTTCGCTTTGCTGAACATAAGATGAAATACTTATTTTGTTTATATTGTCTTCGAATATGTAGCCTAAAACCACCGACGAGTAATTTTGTATTGATTTGTCACAGTCCTTTAGTTATCAGTCGTTTCCACATTCACCACCGATAAAAACTACTGTTGCCGTCTTGCAATCATGTGATGTGTGCGTTACTGACAAACCATTTTTATATAATACACTTGAAACACAAGTACCTATGGCAAAAATTCTATGATTCTCACAACTCAAGTCTTAAAAAAGCATACAAGTCATATGCGGTCTAAAAACAAAATCTTAATCTGTACATAATAATATAACGGTTGATGGCACGTAATGCTAACCGTCGAGGGGGTCCAAGAACGGTCCTTTATAAGGGGTTCCTTATAGGGGACCATTCTTGGATCATCTTAGAGATTTTTTTTACAAGTGGTCCATTCACAGCACGCACGCGACGCTAGAAATATTATGCAGATTTATCTCGCTAAGGACTGTACTGTTATTTATTTATCGTTCAATGTCTCATCATTTTATAAACGTACCAATGGTTTTATACACAAACCATACGTTTTATACACATACTTCTCCACTTATTGTTGTATTTTCATTAATATTATTACCATTACCAAACTTAGGTAGTGCCTCACCGTCACGACCGGCGAGGTACCTCTCGCTCTCTTGAAACCGCTGTATTGTGACGTCTACGGTATCGCGTTTGGTGCGGTATGCGAGTAGCCGGTGGCTCATTGGGGGTGAGGTGAAAAGGAAGGCAATGCATCGGCATAGTAATTATGTTGATGTTCATGGACGTCGTAGTCGTAGAAGGGCACCGATTGTTCGTTTGTCCTCAAATACTATTAAAAAAAACGCCATCGATTTTGATAATCGTTATCGTTATATAAGGAGTCTTATTGGGTTTTTTTCTTCACTACCTCTGACTTAATCAGAGCCTATTTTCATCTAATCATTTTCATTCCAGTTCTCACAATTTTTCTGCTCGCACTTTCATGCCGCACACTTGTTCTTTCTAGCATTCATTCTATCATTCTTTTGTATGGGGTGATACCTATCTCATCTAATGTCCTACTCTTACTATCTACATTATATGTTTATCTTTATCCATTTTTCCATTTTTACACAGAACATAAATAATAACACGTTCTTCACCTTTTTTGTTTTTACAATATATCGATATACTTATTATCTAATCTTAATTATATATATATTTTTTACCAATTTTTTAACTCCAATTGTTTTATCCATATTTTTATTTACATTTTATCTTTCGTGTTGTTTCTACTTGTTACTTTCTTTACAATTGTCCTACAGTATTCTCGTTGTCCTACAGTATTCTCGTTGTCCTACAGTATTCTCGTTGTCCTACAGTATTCTCGTTGTCCTACAGTATTCTCGTTGTCCCACAGTATTCTCGTTGTCCTATAGTATTCTCGTTGTCCTACAGTATTCTCGTTGTCCTACAGTATTCTCGTTGTCCTACAGTATTCTCGTTGTCCTACAGTATTCTCGTTGTCCTACAGTATTCTCGTTGGTTAGTGATTCGCTTTCACTTAGGTGCTCCAGGTTCCAACAGGTTTTTCTAAATTGAGTAAACTTTATCATAGCCCTTACGGTGAAGGAAAATATCTCGAGGGAAACCGGATTCGTATATTCGAATTCGGTCTGATGGCTATTATTCTAAATCTATCTTCTTCCAGGCCATCTGACTGAAGTGACTGAGTGAGTACCATCTGACTGAGATCTGAACTCTGCAAGAATCCAAGTTAAATATACAACATGCGAAGAATTGATTGAAATTGAAAATTGAATTGAATCTTGATTGACTGTGTCGAACTTGAAATCTATTTTATTTTTGCGTTAAATTTGATATGAATAAGGTTCTTGTGTGGGAATATTTTTCAGAATGCTACGAGAATCATTAAAAAAAAGTAAAAAATCTAAATTTTACAAGGTTAAGTAACGTGTGAAATTTCTGCAACGTACCATTTCACGATATTATGACGAAAACATTTTCTATTACGACAGTATGTAGGGTTAGTCAGAAATAAACTATTGCAAGTGATTAGCTAGGAGGAATAGTGACGATTTATCTGCGCTATGGGAAAATCCATGGCAACCAAAAATGTCACGTAGCATTGAGGTTTAGGTTCAATTCTATAATTGTAGCATTGAAGTTTTTAAAGTTTTTGGCTGAGTTTGAGGTGGACGAAGTATCACTGTCCATCCATCCATCCACATTGGGAATCTTTACATATGAACTGAATGTATACGGAACCTTGTTATTGTGATTTACTGGCATTATGAGTTCTTGATGTAGTATAAGCAGTTAAATAATAACAAAAATAGACAAAAAAACCATTTAACATTTAGATTACACTGTAGGACTACAAGTACTAATATATAGGCTTAATTATTGTGATGAAAGTTATATAATTTTTAATCTTCTTCATCGTCTAGTGATAAACATTGGTTTCTTTTAATACACACATAATGTGATTCCTTGTAGATTGATTATGAGAGATAAAATAAATAACTCTTTATTGCATATCAAAATCGCCCATGAACATCCACATAATTACTATGCCGATGTATGGCCCTCCTTCTCCCCAACCAATGGACCTCCGGCCACTCACAAACCGTACGAAACGCGACACTGAAGATGTCACTTTACGGCGGTATTATGTGAGCGCGAGGTACCTCCCCGGTCGTGCCGGCCCAATTCCGATGAATAGGAGGAAGTGGTGTCATGCGCTATGCTTGGCACTACCTCCTTCTATGCAGCATGGCACTGCCTCTTCCTAAATTAATTAATTAATTATCATCATAAAATAATCATTGTTTACTATGTGAAACTAGAATACCTACTTTCCGTGCATCACCCCCTATAGAAAGTCTGCGATCAGCAGGGGATTGGATGCCTAAGCGTTTCCTTAATAATGTCGTCCTAGCCGAATTTCAGCTGCAGCGGCCATCTCTATTGAGAGGAGCCATCTGCGCGGGACAAGTTACAGTACTCGAGTGTTTGCGCAGTCACAAGTGCACTCTCTATTCCCCATTTCTCCTATTCCGATGGGACGGCAATCCGACACGACCGCGGAGAAATAAGGTGCACTCCGGACAGTTATTAGAATTTGGAAAATCCTAATAGCATTTTTTGTATCGTCCGATCCGGGATTGGAACCCACGACCTCACGCCTGTGGCTGAACTTGCTTACCACTAGATCACCAGGCAGTTAAACGTTTCCTTACTAACGCTACGTCTAAGTTCTAACAGTGAAAAATGAACCGATAAATCCTAATGATATAGATGTAAATGCATTCGGTTAAATCAATAAGATCTGAAAACGTTTAATTTCCATAACTAAAATCTATACCAGTCCACACCCTTTCGATCCGGTTGTCAGCTGCTTTGATAACACCTTGGAATTCGCATAAAGGGTCATTCTTTGAACTGTCCTTTCCCACGTAAGAAAGTGGTCAAACCGGTTTTTGGACGGACCCATTTTGCAATGAATTGTTAGACAATGAAAAGGCTTGGGTCTTCTTCGGCCACGTTTCATTGTCCATAACCTGTTTGACCAGATTTGTCCTGAGAAAATAATTGCAAAGACATTAGATAAGATATTTTTTAAATTATTTTTATCTGCCAGTGTCTAGCGTAGTAGCTAGCGAATGCTTATTTTATGTGAATAATGAGTCATAATATAGCTCAATTTTCTTCAAGAGACTATGCTTCGTTTCAACATGTGAATAATGAGTCATAATATAGCTCAATTTTCTTCAAGAGACTATGCTTCGTTTCAACTTTCGGTTGTTCGGCGAAAGCGATTATTATTATATATTAATTTATAATAAAGTACTTCTTTATTGGATAAAGTAGTGGTGCATCTTTTCTTCTACATTCCCTATGTTTTGGAAGCACTAATGAAGTCTAGATCATAGAAGAGCCGTAATTTTAGCTGACCTGGTGTTTATTTAACAATCATAGTCACCGTCAGTCCGTCCGTCTAAATTACCTACTAACGAGAAACTATTTTAACAATGAAATATCAAACAACTATCGCGCACGAAGAAATATCAGTAATGTTTCGAATATCGTCTTGAAATAAATAACCCTTAACAAATATACCTGTAACCAAAAATCAAAACAAGCTGTTTAAGAACCATAACATTCATTGTTCATTGGACTAGAAGAATAGTAATTATTCGTTATTGTGTGTTAATTAATTAACTTCCGTGCAATAGCCGGCCCGGGATGGATGCGAGTAACAGGCGATCGGTCGTCTTGGCGTTCATTGAAAGAGGCCTATGTCCTCCCCACCATGGTTCAAGCCTTGTCGTGGCGGTGGGGCTTATTAGCCTGGGGTGAACCCAGGCGAAGCCAAATGAACCGAGAGGGATCTTTGCACCCCAACTGGATCCCTCCCAGGGCCGGTGAAGGCGCGTAAATGCGTTTCCCCGCGTCAACAAAAAAAAGGCCTGTGTCCAGCAGTCGGCCGATAAGGACTGATAATGATGATGATGATGATGTGTTAATTCTTTATATGTAAAAAAATACAGTTCAACAGTAAAAGAAGAAGCCGTTCAAAAAGGACAAAAAAAACAGTAGAAATTATTTTTTTGTTTGTAAATTTTTTTTTATTACAACATTTTTTTTTATACTAAAAAGAATTAAAAAGCAGAGGGTGCCCTCAGTTTTTCTCAATGTAGTAAAATAAAAAAAAAAATGTTTTATGTAGGTAGGTGCCATATGATGCAGACGTAAGTAGGCAATGAAATATCGAGAAGCTTTGAAAAATAAAACATCAACCTATACCAATGACGATAACATGAGGGATCATTGTCGGATAGGGTCGAGTTTTTTTTCACAAGTGGTCCATTCTCCGCGCGCACGCGACGCAGGTGAAATGCAGATTTATGGATATTATGCAGGGGACTTGTAAGTTGTGAGTAATGTTGTTTATTTACCGTTAAACTCGTCATCGTTTTATAGACATACGAAGGTTGATTGGTGAGTATCCGAAACGACAAAGAAAAACTTTAATAACATATTTTAATTTTCAACGTAGTTTTCTTCAACCTCGATGGATTTAGTTCAGCGCTTCTCCAATGCCGTTACACCAGTTTGATAAAATCTTCTCTCGAACCCCTAAAAATACTCGTCTACGACGACAATGACTTCATCATTTGATGAAAATCTTTCACCACCTGACCACTTGACCACTTCTTGAGATTCGGGAATAAGTGGAATTCGCACGGGGCCAGATGTGGGGAATAGGGGGGATGTGGTAAAAATTCGAACAACAATGCACGGAGTTTGGCAACTGTAAGTCTTGCGCAGAGGTGCGCACGAGTGCACAGGTGCGTTGTCGTGGTGGAATAAATCTTTCTTTTTGGCTAAATGAGGCCGTTCCTTTCGGATTTCTTCACAAAGCTTTTGAAGCAAGCTTGCATAATACTCTCCGTTAATTGTTTTCCCACTTTGCAAATCATCCACTAAAATAATCCCTCGAGCATCCCAAAAAACAGTCGCCATCAGTTTGCCGGCCGACATGCCCTTTTTGCTTTCGGTGCAGGTTTTCCGCTCTTGGTCCATTGCTTAGTTTGTTCTTTAGTTTCAGGAGAATAACAATGTATCCATGTTTCATCTACTGTTAGTTAGTATCTCGCCAAACACTCCGACGAATCGTCCAATCGACGTTCCTTTTGGTTAACAGTGAGCAAACGCGGTACACAACGCGCGCAAAGACTTTTCATTCGCAAATGTTGATGTAAAACGTTAAAAACGCGTTCAGAGGAAATACTTACCATCTCTGCTATCTGCCGTAACTTTAGGCCGGCGCCATAAGCATTAAAAACGATTTTTTGAATCTTTTTGATCATGTCCGGATTCGTGACTTCATTTGGACAGCCAGACCCCTGGGGGTTTTCGCGGCTCTGTCTCCCGCGTTTAAAATCAGTTACCACGTTTAGTGTCATGTGTGAATTGCACTCAATGCAGGAGCAGTATCACCTAAAACCCTCTCTGACTTGACTTTAATCTGGGTTGCTATCTTCCCTTTTAAAACGTAAAATTTCATCACCGCACAAATTTCGTTTCTTTCCATTGTTGAGAAAATTTACGGCAGAGAAAGTTCTAGGTCGCTCAAATTCTATCAGTTCGCATAAATTCAAATTTGGCGTTCTATTTTCGTAAAGATGATAAAAATATATATGTAGTAAATTTTGTTTGCATATCTTTTTTTTTACTCCACAACTAAATCTAGCACTGGTCCGTAGGCTTGAACCTTACGCGGCCTAATGCCTACGCGGCTACCCGCGGGTGTCATCAATAAATAAATGAAATAGGTATCTACAATTTTTTATAGAATGTACATATTCTATAAAAAAATTAGATCTATAAAGAATTCAGAACAATGGCTATAACAACAAAACAGCCAGCGAAAAGCGTCTTAATCTCACGGTGTAGTTTAGTGTTATGCCTATTTATGAGAATTATCGCACTACTTATTAATTTATTGTCTATCTTCAGAGATGGACTCCTGGCCAGAATATTTTCTATGGACTTCACACCCCGTGTTTCTGACCCGACTCTCAACAGATTGGTACAGGGAGTTAAAAATACGAATGTCATAATGTAAACATTAATGGAGGATCGGGATGCGTCTGTACCATCTGCTGGACGAGGGGGCTCGGTCTCTTCGCCCTACAAGCTCTAACATCTATCCGATGAAGACACAACAATAATTCAGGATCGAAGAAAGAATTGTAGACATTAGGGCAAAACAAAAACATTTTCGTCATCTTTAGCTGCCTTCAGCCCCCTCAATAAAACACCTTACGTTCAATTCTAAATCGTTGAATGAATCGGCTACTTGGCACAGACCAATAGCCAAATGACGATTAGATTAAAAGGTGTCTAATAACATTCCAATTAAAGTAGCGTTACATTACAGACCGTTTGGGCAGCAAGAATACACTTTTTATTTAAACATTATATCGAAGTCGGATTTCCCGCCTTAAAGTAAAAGCGGAACCGGATTAAGCGAGCGCGGCGCCTGAGGCAAATTCTTGTTATATTCTCCGGCCTATAATTATCTATTATTTTAAATGTTATGGTCGTATGCAACCATGTAAAATGCAGTTTTCTTTTTGAACCGGGGAAACGTATTTACGCGCTTTCACTGGCTCTGGGTGGGGTCCAGTGGTGTGGGGCTCATAATAGTGCCGAATACCCACAAAAACACCGTGAGAGCCAAACAGAGTGCCCTGGAACGACAAATCGTCTGTGCGCCTCAACGGCCAGTAAGCCTTCTAAGGAACTGACTCCACCTCACCCCAACTACCTTGGAACAGTGCAATGGGGCGAGTTCCCATACTCGCCCCTTGCCCCGTGCACAAAAGCACTTCCACCTGTTGCCCTTTTGTTCCCTTATTTTATAAGGGGGGGGGGGGGGTACAAAGAGCGATCATCCACCCGCTCTTTAGCCCTGTTCTTATAAGAGGGATGCAAAGAGCATCCCCCTCGGTTCAAGTGGCTTCGCCTGGGTTCACCCCTAGCTGCTGAGCCCAGCGCCACGACTAGGCTACTAGGCTTGAACCAATTTGGCGCAGTCTAAAGACACACTATATTTTCAGAGTTCTATTTATTGTTTTGTCTTAAACTATTGTCGATGTTCTTAGTGTTGTGCACAAATAAATGTTTTTCTTTCTTTTACTTCATATATATTGCTATACCCTGTTGATCAGGTATTACTGACATTAAGCGCGGTCCTTACCAATTGCTGCGTGGTTTATCCTGCGCTAATTAACGGTCTGTACAGGTCAGGACGAAAGCTAACCCAGTAACTGCATTTTCTAGTTCCAGCCCACTACTACAAATAAGTACGCTCTCAACTATTCTACTCGATTACTCGATATTCTAATCGAAACTCGATGCAGACTGACACCTCTCGCTGATGTTGCGATTGTAAACATCATTCACACTTCTTACATGAGGGCAAAGCATTGCGTGATTATTTACCACTTTGTGAATAAAACTATTTTTATATAATTTCGACTATCTACTAAATACATTGTCTACATTTACGACCTGTATTTGTCATTATCAAGTTTCTTAATTGTATTTTATAAATAGTGGAAATTGTGTAAAAGTAGTTTTTATTCGTCATGTGATATCATGAATTTTCTTCATCAAGAAGTGACAATACAATCCAGGACAACACAGATGACAAATCTAGTATGAAGTCCAGTCCCTCACAAGGGTTTTCCATTTGTAAACAATTTATTTTAAGAAAAATGTCTTGTACCCGTATGTAAACCTTTGTGAAGGAAAATGAATTAATATTATTATATTATATTATATTAATCGAGCCCACTGTCGCGGACAGGAGGTAAATAGTAGGGATGTGCCCCAATTGTCAACACAAGTCCTTACGGTACTTAACACAGGGCTATGCTAACGTGGTGTGATAAGTCCACACGTCCAATAGTCCACAGATATTATTATATTATTATTACTATAACGTGTCTTTGGATTAGGAAAATCCGCGAAAAAATGTGACAAAATATGTATCCCTATCCGTCCATACATAGGTACCCATTGTTTTCACTCCTCTTACCGTACCTGCCCACGGTCATTGTATACATTTTGGTCGCACCTTTGCATAATAAACTTGCAAGGAAATCAAAAGGGATGGGTGTTTTGGGTGGGGACTGCAACCCTTACGTTATCGATAACAAAAGTTATTCAAATGAGTCCAGTTTCACTTAAGGTGCGTTTTTAATTGTAATGCCAGTGATGCAAAGGTCGTCACTGGTGGTGCAGTGACAAAATCGCAGTGAAATTTTGCAAATAAAAGAGGTAATTTCTGGTGATTGCTGCTTCGATATTTAATTTTACGGTTACGCTTTCAAGGTTACAAAGGTAAGTTACGCTAAAACAATTACAATCCACTAGATTTTATGATTATCGATTAATTTGATACACTATCTACTAGATATCACATTACAATTCAGAAATGTTTTTTTACTCACTAGTTACAAATAGTATGCCGAATTCAGTGATTTTTTTGTAATGTGACAAACTATGGTCTAATTCTCCCTAAATGACCGATGCCATGGTTTAATGGACTAGTTTCATGATTTCATTTTAGTTGTTTCATAGTTTTTTTTTTGTCGTATTTTTGTCGCTTTTGCAATTTTTTTGGTTGACACGCCGCTCTCTCGATGTTAGTTTATTCTGGTTCGTTCATCCTCAGGCGAGCGAAGTCCTCGAAGACAATGTTGTCCTCCTCTTCATTGGCATACATCGAGTTCTCATAACGGTGTCTCTCGATGGACTGCATCTTCTTCATGGCATTGAAGCGCTGCTTCTCAACGGTGCCTGTGGAGGAAAATAAATTATTGTAATCAATTCGAGTGTTCTTTCCGTTTTTTTTTCAGTGGTTTTAGTGTATTTTTTATTCTCTTTTACCTTCAGCTGGGTGGAGCAGCTTGAATGGAACGTCAGTAACGAGTTCTCCACCAAGTGTTCCGCAGTTCAGCTTCACACGGACGGAGTAGGATACAACGATACCGATAGCCTCAGCTGGGCATTTCCCTTCAGCAACCAAAGTAGAGCTAGCCAGGTTAACGTCATCTTCCTTGAGGTGGCCATCCAGAGCGACACCTGATAAATATTGGAATAATTTATTAACATTTAAGTATCATAGTAATTTATGACACGGTGTCTTAAATAGTAACTTTCCCCATTAGGGAACTGGCGTGAAGATGTGTTGTTGCTGTTGTTGTAGCTGGTAATTGTTATAAAACTTTTCCTAATAATTGTCCTGTAAATAATAGTACAAAAATTCTTGATTAGAAACGCATAATGTGCAAAATGTTAGTGTAGTTTTTACAAGGTTTGTTTATCATAAACGGGTAAGTTGGTAATTCCGTATTTTCTGTTATGTGAAATGATTCTCGATTGTTTTTAATAACGATTACGTTATTTCCTGACCTACTTCTAGCATATTGATAGCAACCTACCACGAATGTCCTTGTGATTGCGTGCCAGTGGTACCAAGTAGAACGTCTTCGAAAGGCTTGCCCCAGGTGTGATCGGGCAGCCCTCTCGGCTCTCCAAGGAGGCGACATGGCGGCTGAACTGAGAGTTGATCATTGTAATCTCGACGTGCTGCACGACCATACAACGGATGTTGCGCACCGACTTCCTGGAGTTGTTCGATACGATGATGTTGGCGGCGACCTTCTCGCCGTGGTAGTAGATCTCCTTGTCGAGTGTCACCTCAAGGCTGATCTTGCCATTGCTGAAGGTGAAGCCCTTGCTGACAAGAGAGCTGGGGAGGCGGCGTCCACGGGCAGCCGGAGCATGTTGCAACTGTATAATGTTTTTATTAGAACAGTTTTTAGGTTTTTGTTAGAAATCTTTGTTACCATAGAGCTACTTTCGTGGTTTAGTTTACGTAGTTGAGAAGTTATAAAATTTGTACCTATGGGATACAAGACAAACCACACAACAATCGAGCCTTTTTCAGTCCTCTCACTCATGACAATGCCGGTCAGAATTGAGAAAAATATAATGTTTTTTTAATCAGAAAAAATTATTACAAAATTATATTTACCCTTACACTTAATACAAAATGTGCGCACACACTTGGTAATTTGGAAACGTCAGCACGTCAAATTTTATACAGCTTATAATCCCGCATGTACCTACCGTTGTACTGAACCCTTGGTGTGCGATACCTATTACTACTTTACTGTGTTTTACTTGTAAATAAATAAGTAATTCTCACCTTTTTGATCGCAAGAGTAACGGAGCTCCTCTTGTGACTCTTCTGGTCCTCGCTCTCCGCAACGTAGGTGCGTACGCAGTATTCAACGCCCATCGGCTTTCCCTGATCTTCATCGGAGGGTTGCAGTGTCACCTTGATAGATAAAATATTTTATTGTTGTTTATTAGAAGTTATTCAAAAGCAGAGTACATTAAAATTTGATCTAAATAAAATTCAAAAGCGATTAAAGTCCCTAGAGAGGACAAAATAAAAGCATTGCGGTATTTGGTGTTAATTAGCCTTCTGAAATATAAATACTTTTTTTCAATGTTCACACTTACCAAAAGCCAATTCGAAGCTAAGAGTATGAATAATATTATGAATAAATTTAATTATTAATCTGAAATAAAATTACCGATGTAGGCGACATGTCTGGGAAGTTGAAAGTAAAGGGGAAGGCATTTGGTCCCAATTTCTTCAGTAATTTTTCCTGGACTGGTGTAAGTTCCATTTTTGCGTTGATTAGAGGCACAACTTGTTCTTGACCAATGACCATTTCTTTTGAGAATTTGACTCCCATGACCTCATCTTCCTCCCTACCGAAGCGGTATGTCGTAACCAGCTGCAGAAAAATATCCGTTATGAATTGCACAGCACAAAACACTAATTTATCACTTTCACAATGTAAAATATATCACTTATACCTGGCTGTAAACCTTTCTTCCTTTCAGGTATTCCGTATCAACCACGACGACCCCATCAATAGGATCGCAGTAATCTACATGATCAATGAAGTCACGTTTGCCAAGGTAAACCGTAACTTTTCCATTGGGGGTAGTTTTCTTGAAAACTTTTACCGCGACCACGAAGGCCAAGGCAAGGTAGTCTAGCATTTTGCTGGGTATGAGTAGCTTTAGGAAAAGATAAAGAAGCAACTTTGGTCTTCAGGTGTTGTGAGTTTGAAGCACTCACCAGAAATGCCTTTGGATCTACAGTGCTCCTTTTATATAGAGATACTTATGGGGTTTCATTCAAAGCAAATGTTAATAATTGGATTGTAGACGTAGAGAAACAAATGAGATTAAAATCGTATGACGGTTACTCGTAATACTCTAATCAATAATATAACATGCAACACTATGTTGATTAAAAGTTGGTCAGGGTAACCTAAACTGTCATTGTCAATTTGTCATGTCGGCTGTCAAAATTTATTAAGATTTGTTGTTGTCGATTTCTCAATTTTAGATTTATAATCCCAATGATAGTAAAATAGCAGTAAATTCCTATTAGAATCCTGTACAGATACGTTGTTAGCAAAAAATGTAATTAATTAGGAAATGAAAGTAAGTTCGCATGTCATTATTTGTTGAAAATTATTAATTGATACACATGTACCTACAAAACACCTAATGAGAGTTATTTGAAATCATAATTCATGGATGCCCTTGTAGATATATGACTCTCCATTACAAAAGTCTATAACAATGGGAATGTTTAAATACTATCGTTATATACGGTGTTGAAGAAAATGTATATGAGCAGCAATTATGTATTACAGACTGCATCATTTTAATTAGGTGCATAAATAGAATTATGATCATTTTGTATAATCCAACTAATGATGGAACTCATAGATGTTTGCTTAGGCAATAATTAATTATAAGTATATAATGTTATATACAAATAAAGACCGTTTATAATTTTGTTTAATATGGTAAATAAACAAAAAAGAAGATGTACGCACATATAATAAATAAAACTAATATAGTCCCATTTGTACTCAGAAATGTATCGTTTATTTTTGTAATTGTACTACTTAGGTATTTGTTTATCATTTCTCTAATAAATTTACTAAATTTCTCTCTAAATTATCTAATAAATGTATTTAATTTTTATTTAAATTTATTGAGTTTTATTTTAAAATTAGTTGCACTGCTCCGGCGCCTCGGCAAAAATAAAATAAATAAGTTTCTGTCTATAAGTTGTGTAAATTGCTGCTGTGGTGTAACACTGTGGATGTTGCCTGTTAAGACCATAAGCCATGTGGGGTCCAGGGTTCGATACCCATGTCAGGCAACTGTTATTAAATGTTTCTCAGATTATTCTGAGCATGCATTACATGTCCGGGATCGGAATGTGCCCGAAGTGGCCATAAGCTGGCCACCTATTACATCAAACGTCGGTGTTCTAGTATATATATGGGACAAGGTGTGGATGTACTACCACACCTCTGCCTACCTGTTCGGGGATAACAGGTGTGAATGTACTTTAAAACAATGTATTATAATATAACATTATTGTGCTCCAATACTTATGTTATGTTTGTTTAATTTTCAGTTATACCATCAGTATGCCGACCTTTTTAACACCAGGCCGGCATGGCTACAGTGTACGGTTTTCCCGTACTCATCCAGATTCATTGGCCGTGGCCACTAGCCAATATTACGGCTTAGCCGGTGGAGGCACATTGTTCTTTTTAGATCTATCCCAAGATGGAACCACAATACTAGAGTTGCAAAAACTGGAATGGACGGATGGACTGTTTGATGTGGTATGTGATGTGCCAAATTTTTCTATTCTAACTTAGCTTAATCAAACTTTTGTTATAAATTTATGTTATTAATTTTGCGTCAGGGATTTATGTCATGGTTTACTTGGATATCCAGGGACAAAATATATTATGCAGGACCATGGTTACAGGAGACTATGCAAAGAATATCTAACTTAACCTTATTTAGATATGCATTATTTTATTTTAAGAAAAAACTATTTTTCTACTTTTGATAACTCTAAAAAAAATAATGTTCCTTTTTTACTGTTTAGAACATATCTTTTTTATGTTCAAATAAGTAGGTATCTAATGTTTATATGAAATTCATTGTATCTCAAATGTGTTTATGTCAAATAATTATAATTAAAGTCAATAAAACATACAAATTTAAAGAATGGGGAGTTGATAAACAGTAAATCGAAACAAAATAGTTGCTATTGTGTCGGATAGTAAATTATCTAATTATTTAGCCTTGACTTTGAAACCTTACAAACACAACGTGAAATCTTGTTCATTGATGCTTTTTACTTGAAATAGAAGGTTGTGTTTATATATTACTATGGGGTGGAACAATTATATGAATGTGTAGATTGTACAAAATTGGAAATAACATTCTACTGGCGGACCGGCCAAGACTTGTGGCTGTTATAATGGAAATAAAATATATACTATAGTCTATGTTGGACCAAATTGACACACAAGCTAAATTTCAATACAATTGGTTCAATAATATTGGTGTTCATTATGGAGAAACAATGTGACATGAGATTTTGATATATATATATAGTATTTAGATTCCTTCATACAATTAACAGCTGAATAATAATCAATATAACTTTTACATAACCTCTCCTATTGAAACACATGATATAGAGTCTTGGATGACTTAGGTTGGACAGTAACCCTAAAATACCTATTTAATTTTGAATCTTATTTTATCATGTTTTAAATATTCTCCATTTATGTAATTGTGAGCTGGAGACCTCACAATTTCATAAACGGAGAACATTAATTCACATTTTACATCATTATCAGCCCTTATCGTTCCACAGCTGGACATAGGCCTCTTTCAATGAACACCAAGACGTCCGGTCTCCTGCTACTCGCATCCATCCATTTCTGCTACTCGCTTCCATCCATTTTTTGTTTTTTTTTTCCATATCTTACTTACAATAACATATTTATTTATAGTATACATATAAAATGCAGGTACTGAGATAAAATTATGCCATCTATTGAGAGTTTTTGAACATAAAAAACCAGTTACTGTTTCAAATTTGCTCTGACAATTATGGTGAAATTCTAATGACTGCTACCTGTAAATTAGGTAAACAAGCACACATAGCATAAAATGCTCTCATATGCTCTAAGCACTTGTAGCTTCACTTTTTTGTAACCTGCAGTCAGTTGCCATGAAATAATAGTGTTATGTTTTCAACTGGAGCCACCCGTCTCGATTTACAGTTTACAGTAGTAGTTGAGCAAGTGAAAGGCTCCATGTGGATATAAAAAAACAGTTATTGGCAAGTAATTAAATTAGAATTGGCCTGGCAATGTCATATATGCACACCATAGCCATTACTCTACATCAGTATTAATCCGGCTGCAGTGCAACATGGCACACCCTCGTCACTCATGACACATTCAGTGCATGATAAAATAAGAAAACTCCATGTATTACTTTCTAGAACATCTTTCACATAATCCTGTAATAGTTGTATGATCCTATGAAAAGATGAGGGCAGTGAAGCCAACCAACTGCTATTATGCAAGTAACAGTGTTCATGTGGAAAATGTAAAGATGCTTTTCTGCATCTCTGTAATTTTTCATTTATTTTTAACTAGTTATCCACCAGCTTAGAGTAATGTCCGAGAATCGTAGAACCAAGATGTACATTGGAAAATAGTTCTATATATGGGTGAAAACCGTATGAAAATTAGTACAGTGAGAAAATCGAGTACATGCAGACAGACGGCTTTAAAGACTTTGGTTTATAATATGTAGAGATGGATATGAAATGGTACTTTGTTGTTCGGTGTCAAATGCGGTTTGTCGGACATTTACACAATTTTATGGGATTTTAGGCTGCCAATTCACTTGAAAAATATCATAATTGGGATGGCTTTCGACTTCTCAAACACTTAAGATTTTCTAGAATATTGATTTAGTCCTTATTCGTTCTCACCAAGAGTTGCGCCATTTTGATGGAGGTCTAGGCATCTGCAGATTCGAATGTTAATATGCTTCGGTGGCATATCTCAGGTTGCTCGCCTGTCGCCCATATTCTATAAAAAGCCTTATTATTTTGTTATTATTAATTAGGGAATTTCTTAATGTTTCGTACCAAGTGGTTACTGATGAAATTGTTATTTTTTTGAAGACATGGTCAGGCACGACTGACGGTGCAGCGGCGTGCGGCGCGGGCGACGGTGCTATCATAGTGTGGAGGGCGGGGTGCTCGGCGCCGCTCCGGGTGCTCAGGGCGCACCGCAGCGAGGTGTGCTCCGTGGATTGGCCTCGGGCGCATCTACTCAGCGCCAGTTGGGACACCACCGTGAAGCTGGTGAGTGTGTCTGTGTGTATGTGTATGGTGTAGTAAACCAATGCTGGTTGTGTTATTAGAGAATATACAATTGCATTTATTTTTATAAGGGCATCTTGATTGTGAAATGAAGCATGAGCAAAGAGTAGCGGCCACCACATGATACCCGTCTTGTGGTAAAGAATAGTACATTGTCTCCAGATGGGAGGAAAGTACATTTTCTCCCAGGGAAGCGATATAGTACCTACTGTCCTCCCGCTGCTCAAAGCATAGTTTTTCCCCTAACCTCCATTCCGATGGCGCAGTTCCTACACGGCCGGAGGGATATTAGGCGCAGGATCGAAGGCTCAACGTGCTTCCCGAGGCACGGTATAACATCACCAACTTCCCGACTCCGGGCTGTTATTCGAAATTGAAAAATGTCAATGACACACCTCGATCCCGGGACCTCACGCGTTGTAGTTGACTCGCTCACCACTAGACCACGAGGCAATAATGTTATATGTGTGTATAGGTATCCGATATCACGCGACGAATGAGCTCGCTGAAGTGGCAATGGGTTGGTCACACAGTCGGAAGAACCGATGGCAGATAGGCCAGTAAGGTTCTGGAGTGGAGGCCGCGTTTAGGAAAACGAAGTGTTGGTCGACCGCTCGCCAGGTGGAAAGACGATTTCCGTGCAGTAGCAGGTCCCGGATGGATGCGAGTAGCAGGAGATCGGTCGTCTTGGCGTTCATTGAGAGAGGCCTGTGTCCAACAGTGGACCGATAAAGGCTGATAATGATGATGTATAGATACGATGAGTTTTACTGTGAATGTCTTGTTCTGTCTCAGTGGGACCCCGAGTCCGAGGCCTGCCTCAGCACGTTCGCGGGCCACTCGCAGCTGGTGTACACGGCGGCGTTCTCGCCTCACTCGCCGGCGACCTTCGCGTCCGTGTCCGGGGACGGACACCTTAAGCTGTGGACGTGTACGGAAGCTACTAGACCGGCGGCGGTAGTGAAGGCCCATGACGCCGAGGTGAGCATACCCCTATGAGTTAGTAGCAGCGCCAGTAGCCAGTCCAGGGTTGATAGTTGACACAGGCCTGATGAATGAAAACGGGCTAAGTGCGAGTCGGGCTCGTGACGGGTTCCGTAGCGTCTATAAAAAAACCATACAGCAAACCATTTTTTTAATGAATACATTGCTACGTGCAATAGACAGCATGTCGGTCACGTGCGGCGGTGGCCTTACACATGGTCCCAGGAACTGTATTGATAGACTTAGTTATACATACATTAATCAGGATTACGAGGTGGTGCCCTGCATGTTTCTTGTTTAAATGACGCCCACGGACCTTGGCATGAGTGTTACGCAGATGCGTTGCCCTTCTATCACTCCCCCCCCCCAATGGGCCAGCAAAGTACTGATAAAGGCTGATGATGATAGGCTTACAATTACTTGTTTATCATTCTCTAAGTTCAAGCCTAACCAAAGTTCTACAGGACTTTTTCTTAATTTTCAATAATAATTGCCCGGCTGATACATTGCAATAAACCGCTGTCACTAAATAATGATTTTTTTTAAGAACAAGATATCGGAGCCTGTTTACGAAGACCGATGCGTTCCCCCCAACGTGCCACTGGCTACTCACAAACTGCAGATGGTCATTTTACGGCGGTGTTATGTGAGCGACATGTACTTCCCGGACGTGCCGGCCCAATTCCGTTGCAATGCAGCATGGCACTACCTGTTACTGCATTGTAACGACAGATCACTGAATTTGCCAATACCTTATCCATTCGCTGGCCAATTATCTGTCAATGCTCTTTAAAACAACTCAACTGCTGTCCCAGTGGTTTATTAACCATGGTCTACAACAATAAATTAAATTATTAGTAAGGCCTATGCACATGTCCCTAAACGGGTTTTCCATCCCAGAACTTTAGTGGCCCATCTGCCACCTGTTCTTCTGAGTGCGTGGCCAACGCATTGCCACTTCAGCGAGCTCATTCTTCGCGTGATGTCGGATACTTTAGTTCGCTGCCTTAGGAAAACGAAGTGTTACTCGACCATTCACCAGGTGTGAAGACCATATTCGTGCAGTAACCGCTCCGGGGTGGATGAGAGTAGCAGAAGATCGTCATATTGGCGTTCATTTCAATAGACCTATGTCTAGACTGATAAGGGCTGATAATGATGATGATGAAGGCAATATTGTGTGGTTGTTAGTTTCCCAGTAATAAGGTTAAAAAATCTACTATGGCAGCGCCTTTATGAAGCCAAATAGACGCTAAGCTCCGGGGTATTATTCTAGTCCAATAAACACAATAACAGCCTTTGTTTTGGACTACTTTATACCATAGTAATAAGGTTCATAATCGCAGGTGCTATCGTGCGACTGGAGCAGATTAGACGCGCATGCGCTGGCGACGGCCGGCTCCGACGGGCTGGTCAGAGGATGGGACTTGAGGCGGCTCACGTCACCCATGTTCACGCTGAAAGGTGCGTACAAGTTTTACGTGATCGATAAAGCGAATGGATAGTGATGTGACATGTGACATGTGACCTGTAGTGAGATACGATGAGCAATGCGATGAGATATATGTCATGGGAGCGACGCGACGTCAATAGAGACGATGAGACTGCGTTTATATAGAATATAAACAAAGATAAAATAAGACATACCTCATACCAATATGAGGGTATAATAAGCAACCATTTGAAAGATATATCTTCCTCGTAATAAGAGCAAGATATAAAATATTACACAAACATGTGGTTACCTAACATGTGTGATTTATCTTCCTTGTGGAGATAAATCACACATGAGATAGACGAGTATTTGAAAAAACAATGAGATATACTTTCTGCCCTGCTATTACAAGTCTAAAGGAGTAGTAAGCAAGCGACTTTCGTCACCGGCGGCCGTCTATACAGACTCGTCAACCACGCATGCCATAAAAAGCTAAACCTGAAGACACAAAAACCTTTGCTGCTCCGGAGAACGGTTGAGGCGGCTGCAACAGCGTCGCCAACAAGTAATAGGTCCATTTGAAAAAAAAAAAACGCATGCCATAATCGTGCGCAAGTGTACACTCTTCATACCTCTGTTCTCTCGGACATGTCAGTCTGATACTAGCACGAATTCCAAGCGCAGGAACGTCGGCTTAATGAGCTCTCTGAGGGAAGGGGATTTAACACCGCGGGTGCTCTGACTTCGGACTTCCTTAGACATTTAAAATCATAATGATATTATATTTTTTGTACGTGGCTCCATCGTAGGACCTCACGGTCTGTAGCCGACATGTTTATTGTTACCATTAGGCAGTAAAGAAGTAGAAGTAGAATACACGGCTAATGATATATGGACGCCCGGTTGGCTCAGTTGGTAACGATGCGGTTAGTCCGTGTGTTGCGCCAGAGGTCGCGGGTTCGTATCCCGCCTAGGTCATGGATCTATTATAATTATTTCTTATAAATGTTTCTTATAATAAAAATATTAAACATATAAAATATTAAATATATCACCGTCGTCTAGTACCTGTAACACAAGTCCTTACGGTACTTAGCACAGGGCTGGGCTAACGTGGTGAGGTAAGTGGTAATTAGGACTATACAATTAGATAGATTTGCTTCGATATGAGGGACAGAACAAATTTATAGAATTATAGTATCGCAGACATAAGAAGATAAGTTTGATCTGTTTTGAGAGAGAAAGAAAGCAAAAATGTGAGTTACATCTGTCTTGTAAAGGTATCGAAGTAAATTAGTGTTACGAAGATAATGACAGCATTTCATTATTATGAGCAGGAAACAGATAATAAGTACTGAGATATATTTGCCTTGTGATGATAGTGAGATAAATATAGTCAGGTAAAAATGTTTTCCATGAGAGTAAAGCTTCTGAAATGTCGGGATAGTTAAATAAATCCGTAATCCGTAAAAATCGCGATAAAATCCGTGAAAGAGCATTGTGAGAGGTAAAAATATATAATAATACTAAATAAAAAAAATTTTTTTTTTTTAGTTATGAGGCAAATGACTTACTTCTAATTATAAAATAATAATTACAGCGGAATATATTTAGTGCATTTTAAAATATAAATGATACATATAAAATATATTAGTAAGAGGTAATGTCATGCTGCATAGCCGCTCATTTGAGTCGACACGGCGGAGTACCTGTCGCTCACATGAAACAATTCCTACTTAATGAGTTTTGGGCGCCCCCTTGGAAGGGAGAATGATATGAAGGCTCTAATACTACACAAGCAGCGCCCTGCGGTTTCACTCGCGCAGCCCGTTTACTCCGCTCCTATTTATGACGACATGACGTAGTGGTATACACCTTATAGACTTCCGCGGTAAATGGGACATCTAAAACCGGAATAATATTGGAAATTATTTCGGCGGATTAGTTTTTTCTGAGATTAGCGCGTACGACCGTACAAACTTAATATTACTAGCATAGCCTCGCGGTTTCGTCTTCCTAACTCTGGTACTACTCGTAGAGTCATGGTATATATATCATATAACTTTCTTCATAATCCTCATCAGCTGGACGACGTCCACTGCTGGATATAGGCCTCTCCTATAGAGCCACGCAGGTCACGCCCACGAGCTACTGACCATCTGCTAGTGTATCGGCACTCTATTTTAACATCACACATTCTTCATACAGATAAACATTACTATCTCCGTTGTAGTTCCAGAGATTAGCGCGTTCAAACAAAGGAACGAACGAAAACTTCTTCATCTTGTATATTATATTGGTACCAGCAGCGCCCCGCTATTTCCCTCGCTTGACATGGTAACATTCCATGTTATAAACTTCACCCCCCAATTTCACCCCGGTGCGCTATGTGGGAGTTTCACCCCGGTGCTCTATGTGGGAGTTTCACTCCGGTGCCCTATTTGGGAGTTTCAACCCGGTGCCCTATGTGGGAGTTTCACCCCGGTGCCCTATGTGGGAGTTTCACCCCGGTGCCCTATATGGGAGTTTCACCCCGGTGCCCTATGTGGGAGTTTCACCCCGGTGCCCTATGTGGGAGTTTCTAAAAATCGTATCTTATTTTTTTTCTTTTGTGATGTAGATGAACACCACTAGCATATTGAGAAAAACTTCTTCACTAAATTTCGAGTCGCTATGTTCAGTATTTTCTGCTGTGCGTTGCCTGTCCATCAGTACGAGTTAGCAGTGACCGCGTGGTGATGTGTTGTGCATTTGCAGGCTGCGAGTGCGCCGTGAGGAGGGTCCAGTTCTCACCGCACACTCCCAACGTGGTGGCGGCGGTCTCCTATGATTTCACCACGAGGTACAGCTATATCCATCTGATTGTTTACATTAACAGGAGGAAAATCACGTGAGGCGTCTATATTAAAATGCACCTGTACTGTCATTGTTCCATTGCTCGCAAACAGTGCAAACTCTCATTGTATCGCGGTAATATTCTAGTCTTCAACTTAATAGATTATGTGGACACGTGAACAGTTTCCTGACTACCGGCGCCTATCCGCATAACTGATATGAAGCCGCGTTGCCCTCCTGCCCTCATTCATCCCAAGGAGCTTCCGGCGGTATACTCTGACCCAGAGGTACCTTCTCCGGTTGTGCCAGGCCAGTTTGGGCACCTCCTACTAATACTCTTCACACACGTGGATGATTAAGTAACACAGGAACACTTGCAGGCTATGGGACCTGAAGCGCGGCTGCGACCCGCTGGAGACGATACGTCACCACTCGGAGTTCACATACGGCCTGGACTGGAACAGCCTCAGGCCGCACCAGCTCGCCGACTGCGGCTGGGACTCGCTGGTGCACGTGTTCACGCCCAGGTCGCTGGCCTCGGGTTAGCGTGTGAGTACAAAGCTGCGCCCCGTGACGTCACGCGCGTACTACTAGCGGAAATATGCACATGCGCATAATTATTATGCAGATGTCTCCTATGAACTGCACCTCTCAAAACTCAACCAGCGCAAAACTCAACCATAGAATGCGTGCAGTATCATAGATACAGCACGCATTCTATGGCCTTTCGATTCCATAATGAAATAAGCTGGAGCTTCATGTTGCATGTTTAGAATAAGACTGGAAGGTATAAATTATTAATCGTGATTCATATTATCAGTACTAGATCGTCTCAGGCTCCATTGCAGCCGAATTGGGCCACCATTACAGGCGAGGATACCTGGTGGAGTGAGAGAGACGTCTTGTTACGCTTTCTCGCTCGTAGCTCCGCCTATTCGGAACATTACGATGATCCGTAGGGTTACTGTGACGCTATACATTTTCGTGAACGCAACTAGCGTAATATCACGTAAAAAATAATAAAATGATTCCTTCTTTTCAGGATTCACTTATTTGAATTTCAAATTCGAGGCTGTGGTAAAGATAGAAAGGACTAAATGCAGAATTAATTTGAACATGTTTCATTAAACATTCCTCCAATGGATTCCAATTGAGTGGAAAGTAGTCGTGCATGCAAGTTATTTTAAAAACATCAGCGAGCTCTTGTGAATAAATTGCTAACACTATATACAACTTTTGTTCTACGACTTTCGGCATACTTTGGCTTCTCAATTTTTTTACTGTACTGTCGTGAAATTTATAAGTCTATGTTCAAAGGTGCGAGCTTTGCTTAGTCTCTAACTCAGCTCTCCGCAAGGTGCGTAGAGTTTATAACATTCAGACCACTAGAATAGTATTTATTTTTTGAAACACGACGGACAGAAAAAATGGAACTCTTTTTCACAAGTAGATAAAAAGTTGTTGTGCATGATGTTAGCTATCTATTTCTAAAAGCTTACTGTTCTTTTTAAACAATCCTTGTATATGCTGGGTAGGAGGCACGTAAAGGGTTTTTGCGTTATTCCATAGCACTTAATTGTTAATTTTAATGAATTTTATAAACCATGAACATATTGTATATAGTTAATGCATTTAATTATAATCCTAACGTACTGATTGAAAAGCTTTTATATTGATAGATTAATATAGACGTTTATGTATCTTTTAGTTTTAAGAAAACAGGGACTGTTATATAATGCTGATCTATTTATTTGTAAGCAAATTATTATGTTATAAATGTTCTTTCTATATTTTGTTTTTTTTTTTAATAATGGTTTTTTATGTGAGCGAGTAAAGACCAGTGTGAAAGCTAACTGTAAATTATGAAGTGTAGAGATATAGAAGATGGCATTAGGAGGTGATACAATACACCACCGGGAAGGTACCTCTCACTTACACGATACCGCCGTAAAGCAACGGCTACCCTATCTAGTTTTGTTTAGCCCCTAAATAGCCCGTGATTCATTGGAGGGGGGGGGGGGGGATGTAGTCACCAAGTTCTTGGGTAGTCACTAAATCGTTATATCTGCTCGTTTCTCACCCATTCTCCACTATTATGTCGGTTAAAATTATATGGATCTGGTTCGAAATGAGTTATTTGCTTACTATTCTGTCTCACAGTTATTAGATCCACAATCACTTATAAACGGCCTTAGACAAAGAAAGAAAGTTTGAGTTTACTCCATTAGAATCGGCTTAAGGAGAAGTATGAAAAAAAGTTATAAATTTGTGTGAAATATTAACCGTCTCAACGCAATGCTTTAGCTTCTCTTTTCTAAAAGAGAAGCTAAAGCATTGCGTTGAGACTTCAGAGTCAAGTTCGATCTTATGAAGTAAACTCCAGTAGCGTTTGACACACACTATTATTCTTGGCTCTATAATGCTGAACAGTGGTGTTCTTAACGTCTACGTTTTACATTGAATATATCTTTATAATTTTTCAGTGAGCTTTATTATGGTAGTTTGTTTAATAAAATAGCGCCATCTCTTGGCGCTGTACGACAAAATATAAAAAATCAAATAATTTATTATATTGTGGCGGACATCGCCAAAAGATGGCGCTATTATAATTATTTATAGAACGATGCCGTGATCTGAGACTGCATTTATCGTAGACTGTGGGTCTGAAAAGCTTCTGATATTGCTCGCCATGCGTGTCGGTATAGAATATCACGTTCTGAAATCTACCATTAATTTTTCCCCATGTACCTTTCTGGTGGAATTAGCTGCCGCCCTCCGTATCTCTCGCTTAGGCATTTGGCATCTACGTTAACCTTTTAACCGCTTGCGTCCGTTTAATACGAGGAAAATTTTCGTGTCCATTCATGCAGTCGTCTTGACACGACCACATCCTTGATTTGAGTCGATCTTGTTTAAATCTTACAGGCCTGCAACACTGCAGAACTGGGAATCATTTGGTGTTGCAGTTGTTTATGGGCGGTGGCGATCACTGCTTTTCGTTGACACCATTTCACGTTGCACAACATGTGTACCAATATTGGTAGCCCATGGAGAAGGCTAATTTCCATGTATCTGCGATGCCCTCCTTTCCTGAGCATGAGAAGCGGTAGCAGTCTCTGTGTCACGTGAGTGAGGATTATGTGTGAAGGAGGGCAGCGCACCTGGAATAATGTACGAATGTTAGTGGACGTCTAGTCACCAGATTGGTTCGGATTTCTCAACTGTACCCCTATACTGTTAAGAAAAAGAGTATTATAAAAATGTCAATTACCATTTTAATGTTATGACTAGTTAATCATTTAATTTGCACCCTCGCGAAAGTTCTGAATCACATGGATCGTAATTTTTAAAACAGGTCTGTAATTTCTTTACATTGGATTAGCTGCTATGGGTATGGACGTTGCGAAGTGATGTAACAAAGTGTCCTCAAAACTTGGAAAGTTAACGCGTGTCCTATAGAATTGTTTGGTATATTATTAAAGTAAAACTTCTTCAAGCTCGCTTGACTTCGGGAATAAGCTGTTGAATGCGTGACGTTACGGAAGCGAGGCCACCGGAAGATGAGAGGGAGATTAAACGTTACTTAATATTTTGCTATATTTATGCGTGCATGTGCACATTGTACGTGTACACGTACAGTGCGCACATGTACGCATAAATACACGCTCAAACATGAAAAATAAAAAGAGAGAAAATAAAAGAGGAGCTACTGTAGGGGTCAGAGGGGTGTGAGCATACATCTTCTTTTTCTTTCTCTCGTAGCTAGTTACGTAACTAAAGAAATTTTTCTTCGGTCGTATGGTTTAAAACTTTATTTTTTTATTGCGTTATTTTAGTGTTGTTATGTTTCAAGCTCATGTTTTATATTCGCCGGGAGACGGAAAATTAGGTAAATGTTATTCTGTATAAAGATCTGAATCGGTATATAACTGCCATGCGTGTTATATGCAACGATTGGAATATATTTAGCATTTATAAAAAAAGTCTGTAGGGCGTTGGTACATTTTTAACACTTGTAAAATGTAATAATAAAAGATTTATATCAACAGTTGTGTTTAATTTTCTATATTTCTACAATCACGTTTTGCACTGCAAATACATCAAAATACAATAACATACAGTGTGTGGAACAATTGTAGGAAACATATAGTTGAAATTGTGATTCATATGTACGTCTGGTTGCAGTCTCTGTACCTGTGTGTCCATATACTATGAAATGCAGTTCAAAGTATTGTTCATGACCCACCATTGATGCTATTATAATGTTCAGATTCCACATATCAGATAATAGCATAATTCCTGTCACCGAAGATGTAAGACCCAAAATGTAAATATATAAAAACAAAGCTTTTGCTCCTAGATAAAGAAAATTTCTTTTGCTTCTGAAATATGTAATTTGAATTATTTCTGCTGCTTTCGCAAGCAACGCCATCTTGCGACAGTTAGGCGTCTTACTGCTCTACGTGGTATATTTAATGTCACTTCTACAGGTAAATAAAATTTTAAATTTTATAATAAGCAACAATATTATATGAGTGGCAACATACAGCGATTTAGTAATAGATTATTTGAAAATAAAGAGAAATCGTGATCATTTCCTGCCTAATCATATAACTTTTCAACGCCATCTATTGCATGAAAGTTACTTAGCAAAACTAAGATTGGTCTTAACAGTAACGACAAACTTTAGATTGGTCTAAACGCCATCTGTCGATATAGACATTTCAGTCTTTTAGACATGGTTGCTATGCTACATCGTCTAGTGGATAAGTTGATAATTTTGGACGCTCCAAGTTGAGCAACTTGGACTTTAGCGCCATCTAGCCGTAAGTTCGTCGCTACGAGCACTGTAAGTTGTTCTTTAATCTCCGTACTCGACCTTCGATAGCAGATAAAATATAGTAGACCATTTTAAGTTCTTCTTTGTCCTGTCCTCGTATGTCTAGAGCATTAAGGACCGATGACACGCTCTTAAAACTATATTTGCTTCCATCTTCGGTGAACGAAGTCTTTTGATGGCTCTCTCGGGGACTAGGTCTCATATTGCAAGCTTCTACGTGATTTTTTTTGGCTCTCGGTATTGGGCAATCTTCGGTAGATGGCGTGTTCTTTTTCTGCACTGAAATCAGAAAGTTTTGTTATTGTACCCATTTGTTAGGCACAAGCATCGCCCTTCTTGGAATTTAAAGAAATATGCTTATGGTTCGCAGTGAACGAAAAGGGCTAATGGAAGAATATTGAAGAAAATTAAGTATTTTTTAATATATACGATATGGGATTGTGGGATTGTGGGATAGATAGACGAACAAAGCATCCTTTCGATGACAACTGACGCCCATAGACATCGACATTATTGTAATGCAGTTGCGTTGCCCTATCTTCCTCTTCCCCTCCCCGCCGCTCCAGACCGCATTCCACTTTGCGACGGTGTCATGTGAGCGTGGTGCCTCCTCCGTCCTGCCGGCCCAATGTAACATGTTAATATCACGTACTAAATATAATACCTATGTCATAGAAAACCGTTGAATGATAACTAACTAATATATTCATGACGCTTGCCTTCAAATTAATACGTAATAATTAAACTGATCTCACGTTTATAGTAGCCTAAATATAACGCACACATCCATTCAGTTTATTAAGACATGTATATTATTAAAAGTGTCAAGTGTTAAGATTTAATAACAATAACTTGAATTTTATTTTCTTTTTACGATAAGGTTTTACTTAACGACCTTAAGTACCTAAAGTAACTACACAACGCAAGGTCACTTTCATTATGCGATTATAGACTATTTATCGGCCCATAGTTTGATCGGGTTGGACTGGTAGCGCGAAAACTAGCCAACTAAACAGTCGGTTTGGAGTTGGCTAACTGTTTCCTGCTAGTTGCTAACTAACGGCTTAGGAACAGCAGTCGCATAATGAAATTGTTCTTCCTAGCCTCATGTGTAGTTACTTAAGGTGATTAAGTAAAACCTTAATAAAAATATTGAAAAAAGCCGTAAGCGAAGAGAAAACAGTTGGTCGACACCAATTCCACTGTTTTGTTGGGTAGTTTGCGCGCTACCAGTCCTACCCGACAAAACTATCGGCAGATAAATAGTCTATTATCTGCGGAAACTTAACGAGACTTCCACTCCGACTAGACATACGTCTGATTATCTCGGGACTATATAAGTCTGAGTCCTTGTTGTGGATCAAAATTACCGCCATATCCGGCGTCGCAGGGCCATAGACAACACCAGTCCAAAGAGCGCATAAAGTCTTTTTGAAATTTCTGTATCTAGTTTATAGCTCTTAAGTAATGTCTACTATCGAATACTAGACGCTATATTTTTTCCTTATTGGTTCGATACTAGGTAGGCTCGTACTCAAAATGCGTGCTATGGCGATAAGTATATTTCAAAGACATTTTATATGTAGCAATAATATATCG
>JAFELO010000065.1:148735-169655 GCA_017140195.1 Eumaeus atala
AGCGATACATTACTGCTACATATAAAATGTCTTTGAAATATACCTATATATGTAATATATATGTAAAATATATAATTTTATATGTAGCGATTAAGGAAATCTCGCCTTTCACACCATTATTCTTCCTTTAAAAGAATTTCACGAATGGAGGACTATGAGCTTAGGCACAGTTTAAGATTGTATATAATATAGAGTTTATATTGTAAATACACGAAAAAAAGACGGCCATCCTTTTTTAATTTCCGAATTGAGTAAAATGGGCACAGCTCAAGATTACATAGAGAAGGTGTGGATAAATATAATAATATTTTGATTTATCGTCATCATCATTATCAGCACTTATCGGTCCACCGCTGGACACAGGCCTCTTTCAATGAACGCCAAGACGACCGATCTCCAGCTACTCGTATCCATCCCGGACCGGCTACTTGACGGAGATCGTGGTGAAGGGTCGAACAACACTTCGTTTTCCTAAACGCGGTCTCCACTCCAGTATCATACCATCTGCCATCTGGTCTTCTGAGTATGATATTCATCGCGTGATATCGGATAATTAACTTCTCTGCCTTATGACCTCGTTACGAGTTCTGTCGGACAGAGAAACACCCAACATAGCACGTTCAACAGCCCGTTGAGCTACCGCAAATTTACGGACCAGTTCTAAATTAAGATGCCATTGGTTGAAGACTTTTGTCTTCAAGCTCTGCGGTGTAGGCGACGTGAGAATGTGACGAAACACTAACATAACATGCATTACATTTTATTACATATAACTAGCTGTCCTGACTGACGTTGTTCTGTCATAAATTGAATTTGTTGTCACTGTTTTCTGTTGTCTGTGTACACACACGTAAACATAAAAAAAAAATTAAGATTGAGCAACCCTCATCACTTAGGGGTATGAAAAATAGATTGTAGCCGATTCACATACCTACTGCATATAAAACTTGGTCAAAATCGGTAAAGCCGTTTCGGAGGAGTAATGTAACTCACATTGTAACACGAGAATTAATATAGACAAGTTAAACGTTATGCACACTTTATAATGAAAGTATCAAAAGTCAAACAATAATTTAAGCTATAATTATTTCTTTACAAAAAAATATTACTTTTTAGGGTTCCGTGGCCAAATGGCAAAAATCGGGACCCTTATAGTTTCATCATGTCAGTCTGTCCGTTATGTCATAGGACCTTTACGCGTAGATCATGGAATCAGCATGTTTCAAATTTGGAAGGTAGATGTATTTTATGAACTGCTACTAATTAGAATAGTACCTGACCTTGTGAAGAATAGAATTATTAAGGACCATATAAGGGACCGACTGGCACTTGGACGGCTTCTTATAAATGGGATCGAATTTTCCATCGCTGGGCGATAAAACGGAGTACAAAGCGATATTTTGTTGGATAATAAAGAGACGTCGCTTAACCACCTCTTTCCTGCCAAAAAGTAGATGATTTATGTGTCTACTGCTGGCATCACATCCTGCTATAAAGATTACGCGACGGCGACGCAGAGGGATCTAAACTACTAGCGAAACATGGCATGTAGAAAAACGCAAGCTCATTTTATTTTCGCTACTGCACTTGTTTCTTAGGAGTTTATAATTTTATTTTCCAAAATCATACTACTTAATTTTATTTTCGTATTCGACATTCAAACACATAGAATGCATAATCTTTGTGCAAGAAGTCCAACAACGAACAAGGAAGAAATACGGACGGACAGACGGAATGCACATGAATCTATTTATTTGCTAAATATTGTAATGATCAATTCAGAGGCAGCCTCCTGGTGGAGGCTTGCCAGTTGCCAAGGACATTCACAGCTACACTTGACAGTTACTGGATAATGGATGTAAAATGTTGGCAAGTGCAAAATAAATAAAAGTTTAAATTTTGAATATGTCGTTCTTAATTTGAATTGTGGTGAGTTTTTTGTATGATGTTATTTTGTAGCAAACACAGTTCCATAGGCAATTGTTGTGCCTTAAAGCGTCTCATCTAGTCCGATGACTGTTATGGCAAATGAAATTACATCATCGACCGTAATAAGTAAGAAGTTTCTCAGTGCTTCGCAATAACTTTTCTAGTACCAAAAGGGGATCTTATAAAATGTCGTATCACAACATTTGATCTTATCTCCGAAACTACTGCCGTGACATTAATAAAATATTTCAAAGATATATATTTTTTGATAATCTTCAATATAATTTTATTTCGATTAATGATCATGATTCAGTTATTGTCACTGTAACGCGAGGCCCGGCCAGTCAGTGATACACAAAAATATCTCATTTTTATTATAATTATATTATATTATTAATTACCATCAGAACACAGTAGTATTTTAATGCATAATCAACAACAAACGAAAAAAAAATTTGCTCGTCTTTCTTTGCAAAAAAAAAAATGCATGAACAAACAGACAGATATGCAATCATGTAATTATATATCTTTAATATTTTAGTTCAACACAAAACTTACCTATCGATTTTTTAACGTCAACCAAATTTAGCTGGGACAGCTTCACTTGCACGGACGCGTCCGCGTTTGCGTTGAGCGTCACGCAGTGCGGGTAGCCATACAAAAACATACAATCTGTTGGATGTAAAAACTTGGTCACAGGCGCACCACTAGATTACTGTGTGGTTTTGTGTGTCAGACGGTGTATTAGAATAAAATTACTTTTACTCATTTTATCGCGGTTTATTTAATTATTTAACTAGCCCAACGTCCCTATCCCAAGGTAGCCAACTCGTCAATTTTTTTACTGTAATGAGGAACATTCGCGTAAAATTAAGACATTAATAAACGATACATGTAAAACCTTTATATTTAACTTAGTATAATGCAAAAATAGACTACAGCCTCTTACAAGAGGCTGAGGCGCGCGATGCTAAGTGCAACGGACATTCCGCTGTAGCGATGCTACGTTGACGGAGCAGGCGTACGTGTAATGCAATATGAGTCAGCAAAATCATTTCACTTTAAAATGCTTTCGATTTAATTACCAAGCAAGCAGTGCCGTGACATAGCGGTAGGCAAGTGACGTCAATAAAATAATACTGGACGGAGATAATGTAACGTCCGTTTAGTTTAATTTTTTTTTCATTGCCCTATGCTGACGGAAGTGTCCAGTGCAGTTTCATCGGTAATAAGATATTAATATATTATAATAATAAGACGCATCGGGCGATGGTCTAGGTGAGATTGTGACAGACCCCCTCCCTTCCCCTCCTTTCCTACGGAAAGGATACATGTGGATATTTATTAGTTTAACTTAGTAACGGTTTCAGTGACGTCATCCACCGTAGGTGTGTTACGACCTCTTCCTTGTGACACCCAGAACAAACCATAACTAAAGCTTCATCACTGCTACTACAATATCACACAGCCAGACAACACCCACTGATAGATACTTTATGCCGGGAACGACATAAGTCACGGTCACGAGGTCAAATCGAGCGGCTGTCATCAGTTGCCTACATTATCCCACCGCAATCTGCCCATTTAATTTCTTTAATGATGCCTTAAGTATTTTTTGTAATAATTTCTTTTTTTATCTATGTATACTACGATCGACATTCAGTTGTAAGTTGGTTGGGGTCTATCTTGACATGCTCGATATGTGACCAATTTGCTTTGTGTTTTTAAGTGTGTCCTCGGGCATTTTCTGGGGGACTGTCTTCCATAAGTACTTTTGCCAAACGGTTTGGATGATTAATAATTCTGTACTCGTAAATTTGTGTGTTGGAGCATTTAAAGTCTGACTGTAGTCACTTTTATTTTTATCATGATGTGGCTGTTCGTTTGTGACGTACCAGGGGGCGATTGTTACCGTCATCGGAATTTTATTTTGAAATCTCTTCACTGTTTCGATTTTAGAGTGTGATGCTGTCCCCTATAGTTGGATGCCATACGTTCAGATTGGTTTTAGCACAACCCTGTGCAGGAGAAATTTGTTGCTCAACGACAATCGCGACCTACACCACATCAACCAGTGCAGTTTCCGTACTTGCGATCCCAATTCTTTACGTTTGGTGAATACATGTTTGTGCCATCTCAAATTATCTGTTTGGGAAATCTGCAGGCTGTTGAGCTTTATAGGAGGACATATGTCTTTTTTCAAGGTGAAAGTAACATTGATGCACTTCGTTTCGTAGGCTTTTATTGAGCCAGATTGATATGTCATCTATTACTTTTGTAATATTTTCATCTGCAAAGGTGCCTGTTGCTATGCAATTTGATGTTGGTTGATCAGAGGTGTAGATCAGAAAGAGTGGCGGCCCTAATGCGCTACCTTGTGAAACTCCTGCGTTAATATCACAGAGGCCTTAGAATGCCTCTCCGCTTTATGCGTTAAAAAGTGAATTTTTGATACGTGTTGTTGGAGAATAAACATTTAATTTTTAAGAAGAATCCTTCATGTCACACTATCAAGAGCTTGCAAAATGCTTAGAAATACACTCGCTAAATAATTTTTAGATTCAAAGTTCTTATCTATTTTAATAATTAATCTGTAGATCTGGAGGAATCAGGCCAATCTGTACTATAACTGGCAGTACTCATAATAGCAGCAGAATTTCAAGTATTTTTAACGGCGTGGTTTTGTTAAATAATTAGCCGGTATTACGTTGGATGTTCAGATTTTTTATTAGGCTTCAGTAGTTTTATTATTATTATTTGTGCAGTTTTCCTCTGTGGATGTATTTATTGTATTTGAATTATCGCGTTATAAATAGCTGTAATCATTGCTATTACTCACTCGGGTAGTTCATGCAGGATCTTGTTGGCAATGGGGATATAACATGGAGATTTATTTGATTTGCTTTTACTAATAATGCTCTTGACCTCTTTAGTTGTAAAACTCTTTAGTGTTGTTTCATCTGCTTCTATGATTTTTGAGTGTTCAACAACCCTTGTAACATGTTCCGATGGATCTGCTTACGTCTGCATGTGAGTGACGGACATTTCAAAGATACTCTGTGTCAGCTTCCTCTTGGTCCCAGCGTGTACAGCAGCAATGTAACTCGATCACAGGTGAACACAGTAACCACACAAACTTTATAACTATTTTTTTACCTTCACAGGTATACACAAAATAAAGTTTTTCCTTTCTTTTTTTCCTAAAACAGGCAGTGTATACTATAATGGGCACCAGCATATTTAATACATGCAGGCTGTCTATTGCAAAACCTTTGTGTGTGGCCATATTGCTGACAGTTAGAACATTGAGAAGAGTTGTTGCGTTAAGAAGAGATTTAATGCTGTTGATATCCTTATTATTGGGACATATTGAACTACTCAATAAAAAACATTGGAAGAGGTTTTTCGTTTTGTTGTTTTTGATATTCCAAATGTTAGTAGGGTTGTGGTGTAATTCTTTCAAAGCTTTCTTTATTTCCTAAGAGATCCCTTCCGCTAGGGGGTCAAACGAGCAATCTGAGCCTTTTGATGACTACCGACGCCCATGGATATTCTTATGATCGTTACGCAGATGCGCTGCCCAACAGGCCACCGGATACTCATAAACGGCACGAAACGTGACAGCGACGCTGTCAATTTACGCCGGTATCAAGTGAGCGAGAGGGGCTTCCCAACAGTTCAGCAAAACTCTTTGCATTTAGCCTAAATTACTACTCTATCCAATTGTAAAATATTCGTTTCATAGGAGCCACAGCATGTAACATCCAAAGATAAAGGATGTAAAAATGTGGGAGTTTTGTTACCGGATGTTTTGGTTGGTTTATGGTTTTTGGTTTTTTGTTCTTCCGAAATTTCTAGTCCTGCAAATATATTTAATGTGAAGCTAAGTTTCATATGTATTTTCTGTAGTAATTGGACAGGGTAGATACATGTTACTTCATTATTAGTTGTAGGTGTCTCTGTACGTCATTGTTCTCATAAATACACTTAAAGACTAAAGTTAATCAAAAGAATGTAGCCTAAACTAAACATTGGCACCTAGGGTACCTAAGCAATGTTGCCCACACTACTACAATTAGAAAACTTTATAAAAGAAGATTTCAAATATATCCGACTACGTCCTCAATCATCCCACAATAAACAACGCGACGCGAATGTAATTAATCGCTGGCAATTAATATGCGCATTTATTCTTGTATCTGTGACTGATACACGGCAATATCGTGAATTAAAAATAAATTTAATAATTAAATATGTAAGTGATACATTGGAATGGAGGAATTGAAATTCAATTCCTCCATTCCAATGGAGGACTCAAGGTACGTAAGGATCGTGATATGTGGCATGCCGCTCTCTCTGCCTATCACATTACGTTACGAGAACTGGCGTGAAGATGTGTTGTTGTTGTTGTAAAAGAGGAAAGATGGACAACGCGTCTGCACGACAAACATGCGGATGTCTGTGGGTGTTAGGTAACTCAACTTCATTGCTTGTAGCAATTATATCTTGCTACTAAAATATTGTATAAAGAAGTGTATCTGTAATCTTTGACTATTAGACGAGAGGTGCGATCGGTATCGAAGAAATGTCACTCTTCTTTCGCTTCGGCGTGGCTTGGACTACGGACTGATTTGATGCCGACGCTATCAGCCTTGAGCAAATCATAATTAACTAGTTTTATCTTTTCCGCCGTGAACCTATATATTCCTGATATAAAATATATCAAATAACAATCATATTACATACAAAAAGGAGCCCTACTCCTTTTCTTTTAGTTTTCAGATTATTATACTCTTCAAATGTTGAATATAAGGAATGAAGGACAATCCGTGAAAATTAGTGCTTATGGAACAATAATTAAGTAAAGAAAGGACCGACCAAGTTGCATCCGGGAGTCCCTGACAGCAACCCAGATGAAACTTCATACCTTCACTTCTTACTGACCGTAATTAAAAACTGTGTTGATTCCATGGTTTGTTCTTGTAGTATCTTAAGTGTGTTGTTAATTGTCATTGTTGAAAGACAATAATTGAAAAAAATGTATTTGAAAGTCAAACTAAACCTTTAACAGCCCTTTACCCTTCCCCAAGTGTTAACTCCTTTTATATAAATAAAATTGTATTATGTTTATCCCATAAAAAAATAAACAAAACTGTTATGTAGGTGCGTTGCCTCTTGCCACTCGAAAGCCAACGGTAATTTGGCACAGGTATAGTTTACAACTGGTCTACCCTACAGTTTTATCCTGGTAAAATCTATCCCAATTCATTCTTGAATATATTTTCCTTACGTTACACCAGATTGTAATATAAATAAATATCTGTTCTAAATTTCAACTAAATCTGCCCAGTCCTTTTCGCGTGAAAGAACAAATTGTTGCTTTAACCCTAAGTCTTATTATAAGTAACAATCAATCTGGAATAATTTGAAATAATATTTATCCAAAAACAAACAGCAAATTATTACATAATATATATCTTATTTATATTATTTTTAATTGATTAAAATTTTTTGTTCGTTTTTTTTATCCTTGGGATAGATTTTACACGGGACACAATTAGTTTCAATTAGAAATCCTATAGCCGTCCACTGTTGGACGTAGGCCTTTTTTTAGGACAGTGTAATGGGGTCAGATTCTCATCCTCAACCATTGCCTCGTGCGTAATAGCTCCTCGTCTTGCTCGTTGTACCCCTCTTCCTATAAGAGAGATACAAAGAGCAGCCACGGTTCTATAAGCATCGGCCAAGCTGTCTGGGTTCGCCCCAGGCGTCTGAGCTCCACCGCCAAGACAAGGCATGGTGGGGAACGGCGGCATCCCGCATAGAGCGCCAACCATCCCGATAAAGTGAAGAACACAGACATACCTTCGCTGGATGTGCACAAACACTTATGACAGAGTACAGCATTTGGTGGGACGTGGTGTGACGTTAGAGGTGCCAATTTTTTTGCATATTTTTCGGGACTTTCAGGGGCTGAAAAATATCATCTTCAATTGAACAAATTGCTTGCTAAAACCTTCCCCCTCTGTTGTTAGTTATGAGTAATTGACAATTATTTTTCGAACGTAGACTATTTATTTACTCATTCCGCAAATTCGCCGTTCTATAAAATTCTGTGCTATAAAAAAATCTTGTATTTTTGTAAACCAATGTTCTATTCATATCTTAACTATTTATAATAAGCATGTTCTTTTAGACACATTTTTTACTTTAAGCACGTGAAGATCGTAGACTTGACGGAGAAAATATTTCAATTTGTGCAAATTGTCATATATACGAAATTTCATTGCAGTCGGCACGGTAATTTCGGATGTTATGCCGAACAAATAACGTGACACGAGATTTGATTACTTATATTGTTACAATCATGAGCAAATTCCTTTGAAGGCAATGTTAGAACTCATGGGGTTTTTCACTATTTAAAATATGTTTCATTGCAACCAAGCAGTTTCAGAATCCTTCGAATCCATCACCTGATGGAAAGTGACCACAGGTTTATTACCAAGGGCCGGTGACTAGCTAGTCGATACTTAACTTGTAAGTACTGTGACAGTTTATGTTCTATAAGATTCTATAAATTCTGTAAAGGGGTCAACAAGGGGGAGGGGGGGGGGTGTTAAAGAGACTCTAGAGGTTTGATGAAACTTTTATATACATTTATTCAATTGATCTTTCCACATTCACAATCTAGGGCAGACTTAAAATAGTACAAGAACAACAATGGGATTAATACAGTTTTTGATATTGGTTAGTTTGATATTGGATAGTGAGAATATGGAGTCTTATCTGGTAGTTGTCCGAGATTCCGGGCTGTAAATTGGATGGTCCTTTATATATATGTTCCTCCCAGATGGATTGTTCTTCAATCCTCTTATACCATATTTGAAGAATATAGTTCTATTAGATCTTCATGTGAAGTCTCAATTTAATAAGCAAAAAGAAAAAAAGTCAAAAGGAGTAGAGCTCCGAAAAGGAACACACAACCAATAAGATTCGCATTCTCTTGGCTTCATGAGCCAACTAAAACCAGGTAAGATACAAACTCTGTTAGAATTTAACAATATGAAACATGACGTCGGCAAGAAATATTTACTCACGCTTTTAATGAAATGTTATGCATTGTGAAACGAATATGTAGGTTCCCGGCAGAAGAGAAAAAATATTTAATTATGATTTGGCGATGGCAGATAGCGTCAGTCGTCGCAAATATATCCGTCCTCGCCATCGCCAAAAGAGTAACATTTCTTCAACACAGAGAAAATAATTAAAGCTCACTAATGCCACCGTTTATGTAGATTAAATTTAGGAGGTATCAAAGACGTATATGAAGGAGTTATTATGGAATATATCATGAATTTCCATGATAAATTTCCATGATAAATTTCCATGATAAATTTCCATGATAAATTTTTTACAATAAATGTAAAATGTTTGACTTTGATCACAACATTTTATTATGATTAATGTAGCAAAATTTTATTATAATGAATTAATTTATTTTGTGGATTCGGCAATTCTACAGATCATAATTGAAACAATTATGGCAGTGTTTTCATTCCCAAAATATATAAGAAATCAATCTCATTCTGTATCGTCTGTTGCATGTCTGTCAAGATATTATATATATGTGCATATATATTTGATTACATAGCATATATTGTGATGACAGCTATGACAGCTGATGCCTGTGTTACGCTCATACAATATCTAGCACGGCTCGGAAGGAGATGAGATGAGGACACTTTGGGTGTGTACCACAGAAGAAATTCGAAATCATAATTTTTAGGTAGATCTGCTGTGTACTCGTCCAGAGTAAGGCCCAATCACGCGAGAGCCTTTTTAACGAGTGTTACAAAATATCATTCATTTTACTTTCAATCATACCGTACACCATCATAATAATCACCGCGCCCCGTTTTGTAACACATGCCCATACGTATATTCCGTTTCAAAGCCTTTTACGGAGCATACACACACACACACACACACACACACACACACACACACACACACGCGCACACACACGCGCACACTCACGCGCCCACATACGCGCACACACACGCGCACACACACGCGCACACACACGCGCCCACACACGCGCACACACACGCGCACACATACGCGCACACACGCGCGCACACACACACACACACACACACACACTAGCAGGGCGCTTGAACTGAACTCAAGCCGTGCAGTCCAGTCCAGCTCCTATCGGCTTCTAACCGTGATAGCATCTTAGTGCCAATCGGCACATAGCTTAATATTAAATTAATAGTTCGTAAATGCCTCATTATTGCTCACCGACCCGCCTTTGGTCACAGCTTTGGAAGCTTTTATGGCCGAATATGGCGTAATATGTCCTTTGGCTAATTACTAGAAGACTTAAGACGATCTTAAGAGCAAGTTTTAATAGAATTTCTTTATGCATTGCTTGTCTTGGAAAGCAAGGTGGTGACGGAAACAAGGTTTTGGGAAGATTGAAAGAGCCATAGATTATAGTATAATTATTATGATGAGTTTCCATCAAGAAGTGACAATACATTCAATCAACTATAAAAAGAGTTATGTTTCATATATACGTAGGTGCAAGAGAGAAGTGCGAGCAAATTTACGCACCGCTTCAACAGCGTGTCTTGACATGTAACTTATGTTTCTCAGGTTATTCTGAGCGCGCATTACATTGTCCGAGATTGGAATGTGCCCGAAGTGGCCATAGGCTTGCCACCTATGACATCATGGACCTCAGTACCTTGGCTAATTGTGAATGTACTAGCACACCTCTGCCTACCTCTTAGGGGATAACAGGCGCGAAGGTACTTTTTTTTTGCTTTTCATTATGGCGTGAAAAGAGACGGTTCATTTCACGCATCGTCTTGTACAAATCAAATTCTCGTGTTTCAATGTTAATTAAATTACCCTTCCTTCTTCCGAAACGGCTTTACCGATTTTTACCAAATTTTGCAATTCAGTAGGTCTCAGAATGGGCTACCATCTATTTTTCATACTCCTAAGTGATAAGGAATGTTCACATTCCTTTAATGTGTGAACATGTTACAAAGACAACAAATACAACATATGACAGAACAACGTCTGTATATAGAGTAAAATAGATACACATAGTTAGTTAGTTAGTGTTAAAAGTATACCTCTTTCAAATTTTACCATAAGTTTTACAACATGTTGACAGCTCCTCGAAGATGGAGACTTTATGAAAAGTGAATTGCATACGTACATTGCTGCCGTAATGAAATGTTTAAATAAGTCTATCGCTGAAAATTCATGGATTTCAATTTCAACCATTGCTTTACAAGAATACAAGATACACGATTTCACACTGAACTCTCATCCTAAAGTTTTCGTTATTGTTCCTAGAAAAGAAATGTTTTTGCAAAGTCAACCCAACGCGCATGACTTTAAATCGTATTACAAAGCAAACTCTATTTGAAAGAAGTGCATAAATTAAGCATCTTATTGTCAAATCAACCTTACACGCGCATGATTTTAAGTTGTTTTTTACAAATTGCATAACTTGATATATCCACATGTTTTACACGGACGGTATTGAGACGTCGACTGTGTATCTTGGTAAATTTATGTCAATGGTAAGATCAATAACGGCTAAAAGTAAAGTTCGAATAGCTTGTCACTTCAATAGCGAACTGTGAAACTGGTCTCCAAAGTGAAGCCAACTGTAATAGATAAATTTACCCATGAATATAGATAAAAATTGCCCATTATTATTAGTTCTACTATTTATAATATTAGGAGTTTTTTGTTTGTTTGTTTGAACGCGCTAATCTCTGGAACTATAAGTGGTATAATTATATTATATTTTAATGTATGATAGCTACATTCATTAGAAAGTGTATAGGCTATGTACTAGGACATAACTACTGATAGGACCAGAGTTTCGCGGGTGAAACTATGGGGCGTTTATTGTTAAATGTTACCTGGTAAATGATCATGGCCAGGCTGCGCGCTAGTTATGCTGCTGGTATTTACTTGATCAACAAGTCCACCAACTGTAGCTGGAGTGTCTCTTCTTTTGACGTTTGTTTTGCGAGATGGAGCAAGGTTCGGAGTCACAGATGACACTGAAAGAGATAATTTAGAGTTAATGTTTTAAAATAAAGAGGATTTTACGGATTTTTTTTTTTAATATTTTGAAAGTCCGACCGTTAATAATTTGTAACACTGTGACACGTATCATTGGGTCACCTGACATCTGCCCACACGCGGCCTCGGTAGCTGCAAAGCTCCTGATATATATTTGACTTTATCATATCCACTATAATTAGGGCCATCTATGCGATCATAATTATAAAAAAAGTCCTTTTTCTTCACGGTAAAACCTTTTTACAAGTATATAATAATACTAAATGTGCGTCGTAGTGGGTTTCACAGTGCTACAGACAATATATCGCACAAGTTTTAACGTTGTGCACGGCATGCACCGCAGTGTGGGTAATGTTTTATTTAGTTAAACAAAACATACATTTTAATGAACCGCAAATGTTAGCGCTCGGCACTTCTCCTACACATAAACTATAATCGTGTCAAATTTCATACTCTTGGGTCCAAGCAATTTTCACAATGACGGAGGCCTATCTCTAGCAACTTTAACGTTCACGTAACTTATAATTACTTTTTATTATATATTTATGTAATTCACAAAATGACGTAGGATATACCTGCTGAAATTTCACAGTCAGCTTTTGTTGATTGTGCTTACCTCTGCTATAATTTTATGTCCAACTTTTGTTAATTGAACCTAACTGCAAAAATTTCATGGTCAACTTTTGTTGATGAATCTACCTGCTAAAATTTCACAGTCAATTTTTCCTGCTCCGCTTAAGTGGTGGTACAAAGTTTCATCTTTCAAACTGCTGGATGCTATTTGAGGTGATGCTTCGGCAAATGTCTTAATTAAAAGACTTTTGCGCTCGACTTCTGGAATGTTACACATCGTTATTTTAATGTAGTGACATGTGTTTGATTGGCGTAACACGAGACCACCAACGTGTGTGTTCGTTTTGTGAAGTGTGTATTTATGTGTATACTAGCTACCCGCTCCAACTTTGCATGCATATAAAAAATCTAGCAAATCTAGCCATAAATTTTAATATCTCTCAATCACTTGTACACAATCAATTGTCAATCACTTCCACAGCTAAGCGATATAAGGCTTTTTTGGCTTTTCCTCAGACGTTCGGCTCGGTTCGATATTCAAAATAGTTTGTGTTCGTCCTATGGTCATCAGGATTCTAATGGTGACATAATTTTGCTCGTACTCTCAAAGCCTAACAATCATAGATCTAGAAAAATACCAAGATATACATTGAGCATCTCAAAACCGTCCTTATAAAAGGTGTGCAACTGTCAAATTATGCACTTTGTAAAAACAACTAAAACACATGCGTAAGGTTACACTTCAAGGAAATATAATCTGCATTTTAAAAACGACTAAAATCTTACATGTTAGGTTGATATTGCAAAAAAAAAATGTTTTTTTTTCAATCATGGATGCTCTACATTGACAATGAATGAATAAAATCTTTCCTCTTTATAATATTAATACAGAGGAATGATTGATATACATATGTGATACCTCCTACTTCCTGTAACGAATGACATACAAGGCATCGATAGATCCGTCTCGATTACACGAGGGACACATGCGAATGTACCCACATTCAAATACATTTTAACCCGTCGGGTTTTTGTTTTTCAAATTGATATAAGTTTATTTAGATACTCGTGTGAAAAGATTGAACAAAGTAAAAAATAATAATGCCGTCACAGCCAAAATTTTAGCCACGGCAGCCTTCTCTATATAGATTAGCCAACCGCGCAGGACATCTTTTAGTGTACAAGTGTAAGTGCACTCCCTTTTCCCTTATTCTCCTATTTCAATGGGGCGGCAGTCCTACACGACCGGAGAGAAATCAGGCGAGGGGCCGACGGATTAACGTACATGACTTGAGACTGTTACGGTTACTTATGACCTCGAACTGTTATTAGAAAATGAAAAATACCAAAACACTCAGATCCGAATCGGTGCTCGAGCCCAGAGCCTCACGACTGTGGTCGAACATGTTTACCAGTAGACCACGAGGGAGTTTATACACTGCAACTTACAAACTTCTACAGTTTGTGCACTGCAACTTACAAACTTCTACAGTTTGTACACTGCAACTTACAAACTTCTACAGTTTGTACACTGCAACTTACAAACTTCTACAGTTTCCGTCCACTTCGAGTTTTTTCATTCTAAGACTAGAGATAGAGATATCAAGCGGTTGTAAAAACTGGCGATAATGCTTTTCGTGTTTTTGAGGCGGAGTACGCCGCACATAAAAAATCACCCCTCAACATATATCCCAAATTGATTTCAATGCAGTAAGTGTTCATATTTTGCGTTACAACTGTACCGGGAACGGAAGCTGCTAACGTGGCTGTGTTCTCCTTGCCGACGGGCGCAGTTTTTGTACCGGACGTTGGCAAATCTTCATGTAACGTGCCATCAACTGATGATCGGCTTACGTTTACTGTTGATTCAATGTCTGTAACCAAACCTTTATTTTATTGGCTAAACTAAAAATTGTGATGAAAAAGGCTTTTTAATGAAACTCAAAAAGGCCAATAAAATAAAATAATGTGTGCGTACACGAGTTAAAAACCATGTTAAAAAAATTGTCTTTCGCCTTATTCTCCGTTTGTAGAAAAAACGACGCTAACAATAGAATAAAGGTTTTCAACACATTGAAAGTTTCATTATAACGCATTATGTTAACTTTTTATGAAAAACTATAATGGTACTTCAGGGTGTCAGTTTTTCTTGACGGTGTGCGTGGGCATCGCAAAAATGTACTTTCATCATTTTCCCTAACATCTAAATAAGTATAACTTCAATAACACAATCATAATGTGTCAATCAAAGTGTCATGTAACTTTATGCTCACAAAAAAAAAAAACAATATCACAAGAATATTGCGCACACTGCAAGCCCCTTTGTGTTCGCGCTATAAGCCGACAGCCAGCGGTATTAGGACGACCGCCATAGAGTGAATGTCACCTGTCATGCTACTTCGATATCCTTTCATCCATTTTCTGGGGTTCATGTTGCTTGCAAGAACAAAGTCGGGACGCTCTGTGTCCGCAGTCTGTTCACTGGTACTTGACTTATGATATAGAACCACATCTTGTTCATTAGGGTACACTGTAAATGAAAAAAATCATCATTAAAATGTAGGCATTTCTAAATCTTTGCTTAGTCTCCATAGACACTGGCAACACCACTCCAATTTGGCAGGAGGTACGTCACATGATGTGGTATCGCCTATAAATTGCCTTAATTTGTAATAACCCTTGCCACACAAACACTCTTTAATTTAAGTACTATTAAATATTTTTACAGAAAAACTTTAAAAATATTCCAGTATCTTTATGAGGCGTACACATTACATTACCCCCGAAAATAATTGTTACTCAGCTTGATCACCGTTGCACGCAGCTTGTGTCTATTGCGTGTAATTCCAGTATGGGTACTTTTTTATATATAAGTGTTCACTTCTCTCAGGTGGGTATAATACGTGTTTTAATTATATACATATAAATTAACGCTGCCAGGTAAATAGTTCTCCCTTCTATAATGGAGCGAAATTTAGTGATTTGTAAACAAAATTTTAGTGTAGTGACAGATAAGTGCATTGATCTCTACTTCAATAATGTATTTATCAAATAAAGTAATCACTGTTGAACAAACCTTCGTATTGAGTCCACATTTCAGCTGTGTCGTGGACGAAAGTGAAAATGTTTTTGTCACTACGGTTCTGTTTCGAGGTGCACATTACAGCCGACTTCAAGGAATACTTCGAATCTAATTATAGAGGTATAAATTTAATACATATTTTGGCCAAGATTCTAAATATTACACTTACGTCTGCTCATATAACAATATACGTAAAAGAATTCTATGACATAGTTATTTATGTCTGCTCATATAATTCTATGACATAGTTATGTAACATTTATTACAATTACAAATAATCCAGTCAAACCAATGTATACTAACGGAAATTGGTAAACACATTTCAAACAAAACCACTAGAATAAAAAAGAATAATTCAAAAATAGTACTGCATTGTTGCTTGCCCCCGCCATGTTAAGTATACCTCGCAAATACCCCGCAATATAGTGAAAAATGAAACAATTACACTTATACAATGCATTGTATAAGTGTATAGCGTGAAATGTTATTAAAAAACCTTCTCGAACCTCATAACAACACGTAGAGTACCAACATATTCCCATACTGGATATAACTTTATCGTTTGACCAGATGTTCCCGATTTTCATGTGTCTCGATTTCTTGTTATGTACTAGTCAAAGTTATTTGGTAAAATCTTGTACTTACGAATGAATAGCACCAAGTAACGGCAATTGACTACGCAGTAGTGATTCTCGCGGTTTATGTGAATAGACCAACCGGATGTTCAGGAATGGAATAACCCTAGCGCCCTATAGTTGTGTCATATAAATGGTGATGCGTATGAAGAAGGACGCCGATTTTAATAACTACGATTGCGCCATTGTTCGTGAGGTAAAGCCTCCGATAATCTTTCGCTATCCACTCCGTGGTGGGTAGGAGCATGGGTTGGAGGTGGTAAAGTGCCACAACCAATGTTATAAGTGTAATAAGATCCAATGATTGTTGAACTAACCTTCATATTGCGTGCACATTCCATCTGTCGGGTTCTGGGCGAAAGTGCTAACGCATTCGTCAATGGGCTCGCACTGCGAAGTACACATCATCGCTGATGTGCAATGTTTCGAGGAGTTTCCCGAATCTATCATTTGAGAAATTTATGCTTATTAACTCTTCTGAGATTATAAATAATAATAATATCTGTGGACATATCACACCAAGCACAGTGCTAAGTTACTTAAGGCCTTGTTTTACAGGAAATATATTTAACTTTTTACATACACAAACATCCATTATCACATTACGGTTGTCGGATATTATATCAACATTGGTATTAGCACGTAGTAGACCATCGTATTTGAGAGAGTGCTTAATACGTATCCATTATTCGTTTAATCGTATTATCATCACCATCATTATCAGCCCTTGTCGGTCCACTGCTGGACACAGGCCTCTCGCAATGAACGCCAAGACGACCGATCTCCGGCTACTGAACGGTGATCGTCCTCCCACCTAGTGAACGGATAGAGAAACTCCCAACATGGCACGTTCAATAGCCCGTTGAGCTATCGCAGATATACATATACAATAGTAGACAGAATAATTCAATAATATAATAAATTGCGTGTTGCAGTAAGTACGAGAGAAATGCCAAAACTGTCTTGGGACCCGCAACGATTTTAGTTCCAGGTTCTCTCCTCAATCAAAACGAATTCAGATGAAGTCCAAAACACCCCGAGTCCTTGGTATTTTTGAGTAAAGCCTAAGTCTACAGGACCGCCTGGACGGCGGCTTTATCAGTCAACCGCCCATTTGTTGTTAAGCATTGACTATTAAGTGAATAGTCACTTTGCAAACTATTTAATAACACAATATCACATTGGTCATATATATATTATAATTTTTAAGGTTTATCCCAGATAATGGCTGACTATCGAGGGACATTTATTTGAGGCTAGTAGTATTTATAAGAGAATTACTTTATGCTGTTTGATAACTCAGAATTTTCTCTCGTTGTGTTATGTGGATAACGCCAGTATAATAACGTGACACTTTAAATATCATTGAGCCTTATATTTCGCTTGTCTCGCTAGAGACAAACCTCTCACAGTACGTGATCTATGATTTCGTCACCTTTGAACGAAATGTCCATAAGAGGCGACTGTGTGTACCAGTTTAAAATGTTTGTTGCTAAAATTTCTGCACCCGTAAAACTCTACGTACTACAATGGTATACTTCGAACAATTGTTTGGATAATCTTACGGAATTGACAAAATATTAAGATGGCACCGTGTTAGTTCATCGTGCCTACCGTTCATTATTTAAGTTGTGAGTGGTAACGTCCATTGGCTTGAATATTTTTAAAATCTTCTGGTGTGGTGTTAAAGTGTTTGCGCAAGAGAGATTTATTGAGCGACAACAAATGGCCGCTTGGTGGTAACGCCGTAGTACACAGGGTGCGGTACATAAAATATGACATAAAGGCTTATAATAATGTATGATCTAATGAAGATTGTTGAACAAACCTTCGTATTGAGTGCAGGTTTCAACTGTTAGGTCTTGCGCGAAACTACCACTGCATTTGTCACTCGGCTCGTATATTGAGGTACGCGCGCAAGGGATCTTTGAGGAGCATCTGTCATCTATTAACAGAATAGAAGTTTCATACGTATTTAACCAGCAACAAATATATATTAAATCACAAAGAAATAAAAAAATATAAAATTCAAAAGTAGAAATACATTGCCGCTTGCCCGCCACGTTAAGTATTCGTCGCAAATACCCCGCAATATATTGGAAAATGAAACTGCATTCTACAAGCGTAGAACGTCAAGTGTTATTAAAAAACTTTCGTGAACCTCATAACAACACGTAAAGTGCCAACATATTTACATACTGCATATAACTTTGTCGTTTGGCTAGATGTTCTCGATTCTCACGTACAACTGTAGTTACATGCGAGTCGAAATGATCTGGTATTTTGTAAATAGGTATGATCTGGTATTTTGTAAATAGGTATGATCTGGTATTTTGTAAATAGGTATGATCTGGTATTTTGTAAATAGGTATGATTTGTAAGGACATTCCAAACTAACTGATCATCAGGATTCTATTCCTGACTTAGTAATGGAACACAACTTTGTATACACTTGGAAGTCGGCTTTGGCCATATCAGTGTCTTACCACACTAGCATTTTTACCACTACCGACGCCCATGAACATCCACATAAATACTATGCCGATGCGTTCTTCTTCCCTTTTTTTATTGACGCGGGGAAACGCCTTCACCAGCCCTGGGTGGGGTCCAGTGGTGTGAAGGACTTGCGGCACATGATAGTGCCGAATACCCACAAAAACCGCCGCGAGTGCTATCAGTGCCGCCTTTGGTAAGGTGTCCCGGAACAACAATCATCAAGGCACCTCGACGGCTAGTAAGCCCCCTAAGGGAGCAACTCCACCACCACAGATGGGGTTACACAGCACTACAGGTCAACCCCACCGACTTTGGGACAGTGCAATGGGGTGAGATTCCCATCCTCTCCCCTTGCCGCGTGCTCAAAAGCGCCACCTCCTGTTGCTCTTAGGTCCCCTCTTCTTATAAGTGGGGTACCGAGAGCGATTCCTCCTCCTGATCTTTAAGCCCTCTCTTCTTATACTTCTTATACGAGGTGTGCAAAGATCCCCCTCGGTTCAATTGGCTTCGCCTGGGTCCACCCCAGGCTACTAAGCCCCATCGGCATGACAAGGCTTGAACCATGGTAGGGTGCCCTTCTTCCCTCCCCCAATGGGCTTTATACCAACTGGACAATGAGGTTTTTTCTAGACTGTATGATAATAAAGTAAATGTATTTTCGAATATTAATGTGTATTGGTATCGATATGTGCCGATGCGTTGCCCTCTTTCTCCCCCCCCCAATGGGACACCGGCTACTCACAAACCGCACGAAACGCGACATTGTAGATGTCACTTTGCGGCGGTATTATGTGAGCGTGAGGTACCTCCCCGGTCTTGAAGCCCCAATTCCTTTGCACAGGAGGATGTAGTGCCATGCACTATGCATAGCACTTCCTCCTCTTATGCGACATGGCACTACCTCTTCCTAAAAATAGCATATAATTCATAGTATTATTATATTTAACTTCTTAACGCGCTGCTGTCATGTTGACCTCGGTATGTTGTATTACCTTACGCTTTGAAGTTCTTGTCGTGTCTTTGAACTCATTCCCCAGGCTGTATGTTGGGGGGTGGGTGGTGTTTCGTCGGCGTTCCTTTCTAACAAGTACAAGTGTCTTTGGTTACTAAATAGTGAATAAACTGCCTCGGCCAGTATAAGTACTCGATACCGCCGTAATGTGACACCTACGGCATCGCGTTTCGTACGGTCTGTGAGTAGCTGGTGGCACATTGGTGGGGGGAGGTAAAGGAGGGCAACGTATCGGGAACTATGCTGATGTTAATGGGCGTCGGTAGTCGTCAAAGGGCTCCGTTTGCTCGTTTGTCCCCTTATATCATAAACAAATTAAGTGTAAATAATTAAGAACAAACCATTGTATTGAGTGCATATTTCAACTTGGCTGGTTGGGACCTGGGCGAAAGTGCAACTTGTGCATTTGTCACTCGTATCTTGGTTTGTGGTAAACTCGCAATTTTTTGACGGGCCTCTGGACATTGCTAATAGAAAAACCAGCCATTAACATATTGCACCGATAAAGTGGCGACGATAAAGTGGCGACGATCCACTCTTCAGGTATTTCTTCCCGCGTGCCCACGATTAGCACATAGACTAGACATAGATAGAATGTGCCAGTTTAAAATGTTTGCTTGACAATTTGCAGCGGTTAGTAAGTCTCCTTATCTCAGTATGCACATGTGATGTACATCTGACCTGTGTTTTGATAATCGTTTGGTAAGGAGAAAATATGTAGAGCATCCTCTGGTCATGTCAGTCCTAAGCACCATTATTTATTATTTGTGGTTTCTATTGGGCTGAATAATACTATATAATAATACTGATGTCTGTGGACTTATCACTCCACATCTGTCTAGTACTGTAATAAGTGTCTTAAGGACTTATGTTACGGGTACTAGACAACGGAAATATACATTTTTTTAAAATTTAACAAAATTTATAAACTTAATTTTTTAATATAGAAATACATTTACATATAATACATATATAAACAGCCATGACCTAGGCGGGATTGGAACCCGCGAACTCTGGCGAAACACGCGGACTAATCGCCACGTAACCAACTGAGCTAACAGGCCGTCATCATAG
>JAFELO010000065.1:186168-198681 GCA_017140195.1 Eumaeus atala
GTACCTCCCATGGCACTATCTCTTGCTACTAGACATACGGGTGTTATGGCTGATCACTGAGACAAGTGGGAGACCACCGTCGTCTGCATGACGTCGACTTGTGTGCAGGTGCACCAGAGTGAAGTGTCCCCCAGGTTTCATTCTGGTGATCGACACAAATCCAAAATAGGTTTATAAAGCCGGACATGAAATACTATCTAAGTAAGAGGTAGTGCCATACTGACAGCCGAATTTTGCTGACACGACCGGGGAGATACCTCTCGCCTACATAACGTTATCGTATCGCGACAGCTATGCTGTCACGTTTTGTTGTGAATAGCCAGTGGCCTTTTGATAAGAGATCAACTTATCGACATGTGCGGATGTTAGTGAGAGTCGGTTATCATCAAATGCTATAAAATGAGAATATGTGTAGACTCGCCTGTGTGAGACCTCTTTTTACTTTGGAGAATGCATCGACGCATACCGTTAATCGAGGGATGCTCAACGCACGTCTAGGAGTCGCAGCACCCCAAAACACTGAATATCTAGTAAACTACAGGCGCCGCTCCCTTTCGTTCACTTCAGGGCAGAATCCGGGAACGGCTGAGCATACTTCAAGACTGGTATGTGACCCCGAGGATTGTCAGCTATAGCTGCGGAGTGAAAAAAACTTACTCAAGGCGTCATGTACGTCTCGTCCGTGGAGAGATTCACTCAAGCGACTCGGCATATCTTCATTCTGTGTCAACCACACGCAAGTGCCTTAAGAGAACATCATACAAATTAGATAAATAAAATTATATATAACATTAAATTGAAAAATAAAAATATGACTATATATATTAGTGTATATATAATAGTGTACTTAGTGTCATTCTCGCAAAATGAATGAAACGACACCTCATTCGGCTGTGAGGAGGGGTACGGGCTCCCCAGTTATAATCCTTCCATGAGCCATTCATTAACGTCAGCGACCGCACGCAGCTGCCCTAGACGTTTGATTCGGGGGATGAGGGACCCCGCAGTCTCTCTGATCATGATAATAATAGTATAAATATTCGAATATCAGGATGCGCCTATCTCATCTGCGGGTGAGTGGGATCGGACTCCTTTTCGACCCGAAACACAGTGTCGACACATCACACTCATAGCAAACCGATGAAGCTGTATTGGGCTTTTCTTCGCTTCCACAGCAAAAGTACAGATCCGGAAAAAGGCAAAAATAAACATTAAAGTATATAGGGCTGTATGATGTACTCTCCTTCAGACCAGTGGGGTGAAAATACATATAATTTTATGCGTAAATATACGAAAATTGGGTTCAAGCTCGGTGGTGTAATCGGGCGCCTTAAAACGCAGAAAACCCGGGATCGAGTCTCGTTTTTGTTTGTTTCTTTGACTTTTTTCCCTTTTTTCGAGTTCTTTCTTTTTGTGATAAAAACTCTCTTGCACAATTATAAGTAAATATAATTAAAAAAAAAAAAAACACGATGTTCAAATAAAACACCGAGCAAGGCTCGTCATCCAGGTTCTACTATACCTTTATGGCTAACGGATCTCGTTGTGTCCAGATTCACCTCGCTCGTTTGTACGCAGACTGACGACGTCGATGACACGGATGTTACCCTAGTACCTTCGAATGACATGATCAATTATTATATTATTATTGCCTGCCCTATTTGTGTCCCATTGTTGAAAGAAAGAAATGCTATATATTTAATATTCGTGTTACAAAAATACATATTTTATTAATGTATTATAAATATACGTCTGTGAACGGGCGGGATTCGAACCAACGGCCTATGGCGCAACACGCACGGATTACCCTTGTTGTTGCCACTGCGCCAGCCTGTCGTCTGAATGCACTAGAAAATATTGCATAGAGATGATCGATTTCTCATTCATATCAACTTTCATAGGTGTAGAGCCATCCAGCAATACGGATGTCTATGGGCGTCGATAGTCTTCAAAAGGCTCCGTCAATTGTTCCGCCGTGGCATTCGAGGAATATAAGATATAGCGGTAAGCGTATGAATCGCAGGGGAGGTTTATTTCGATCCTGGCCCACACGGTACACAAATCTCAAATAGGTGTTAAACACCGACAAGCAGATAATAGCTCAGCAGTAGGAGAGGTAGTGGTGTGCTGATTTAAACCCCAATTGAGCCGGCATGACCGGGGAGGTACCTCTTGCTCACATGACATCACCGTAAGGTGGCAGGTATGTCGCGTTTGCAGGTGGTTGTGAGTAACCGATGGCCTATTGGAAGGGAGGGGCAAAGGAGGGCAACACATCACTCACATCTGCATGATTTTAATGCGCACGTCCATGGGCTTCAGTCGTCGTCATAAGGACCTGATCTTTCGTTTTCCCACATAAACTACAAAAAGAAGACGCCCTCTGGGTAGCGTATAACATGCGATTATTTATAATCTGTATTTGAGGCGGTGACACTTCGCATACGAACTCCCCGCACACTGACACGCCATATGTCAAACACCCAGGCCCTTTGGTTAAAAAGTGCTTTTTCCTGTCCACTGGGCGTGATTTCGTAACTTAATGACACTAAGCTCAAAAAGCGCGCTGTGACCGGTTATTTTATATATGACTACGACAGATTAATATTTATAAGGGATCCGAATGTGGGTCACCTGATACACACTTTAGTATTGACAAGTTAAATGTATTATTGAAAAAAAAGTTAACTTGTCGTTTCTAAAATATCACCCGCCCGTGGTGGTAGGGAGACGGTGCCCTTAGGTCATGGTAGCTCAACGAACTCTTCCAGATGCCGCGCTTGCGGTAACGCCCTCCTCTCGTCATACGGGACCAGCTCTTAAGATTTTTGTTATAGGAGTAAATGTAATGCACAGATAAACTTACATGACCTGGGCGAGATTCGAACCAACGAGCTGTGCCGCAACGTACACCATGTAATGTAATGAAGTACCCATATCTAGTCCAGCTATCAGATGTATTACCTGTACAGGATAAAATTGCTGTTTTCTCGGAGACAAATGCGCTGTCGTGTTTTCTCAAAGGGACCGTCGACTCTAAAATATATTGAGTTCTTGTTCTATATGGTTTTACAATTTAAGCTTAAGATAACGTAAAACATCCAAAAGAGACTATATCTAGAAATCGATATTTTTTTCGCATTCCTAAAACCTAGTACCTTTAAGCTACATAACTTTTGTATGACGTCATATATCATTTTAAATAACCACCCACACATCAACCTGACCATTTAACTCCTTTATCCTTATCTCAACCAGGATTACTAGGATGAAGCAAAAATGTTTTAGTTAAGGTAGCTGTTAATGCGTGGGTAGTAAAAGCTATGGTATATACAGCATATATATGAAAACTGGCCACCTATTTTAATGGGGGGTAGGATACATTATCACATTCAAGGTAAAAATCATAAGCATTTAAGAGATATGATGGTTTAAAGTTTTAAAAATAACACTCTATTTTCTCACTTAAATAGGCGAAATGTGTAAAGTAAAAGATTTTAAACTACACGCGTTTTACGTTTTACGATATGTGAACGCATTATTTAAAAAAAAAGCAACTTTTATACCAATATGAGCCTACTTCAACCTTATATTATTACTTCGCATTGCAAATGTTTACTATTACGTAATAAAGTGAAAGAGGTCAACTCGTGTCAAGGCGATCACCTGATTATCCATTTCTCTGTCCTTTTCTATATTATAATGCCAATGTACAGGTACGTATTCAGACGATACTAATTAAAACATTGTCATCATGTATTATCCATTCACTGCTGGTAAGTTTACGTCTCCTAGTAATTGTAACCTGTACAACTATTATATAATGTTTATGAAATAAAGACAATAATAATAGGTACAAATATCCTTGGTTTTCGCGTAATAAATTTCTTAAGGATATAATATCAATATCCCTATATCCAACAGTGGACGTCAACCGGCTGATCATGATGATGATAATAATATCAATAATGAAATAATATCACCAATGACTAGTATCTATTTTAATAATAAAAGAAATTGATATGATAATACACACCTATTCATAATATGTTTAATACAAGTAGCGAGGTTTGAACATCAGAAGTTAATACAATATTTTGTTAATTTGTTTTAAAAATCAAATGCTTGACTCCGTCTCTGGTTTTCAAAAGAAGCCACCGACTTGCAATTTACGCAGCCACGTTATAATGTTTCGGTCAAGTAAACGGCCAACAGGAACCTTGTTTTACATGTTTGAAGCAAGCCGCCTGCGCCGCCTACAATGCCTACAAGTATTACAACAAACAAAGGTATGTTCACGTAATAGTTTCATATTGAATCGTATTACTTACTCACCTACTTTCATGATTATTTTTCGATTTTTATTTCGGTTGAACATTTTGTAGACAGGGTTCCGTAAGAAATATTTCTGTCTTGAAATAACTATCAATAATAATTTTGTAAGAGGTAGTCAATCCATTTCAATGAGCATGGGACATTGAAATCGATTTAGGCCACTACAAACGGTGTAGTACCTCCCGCTCACATGAAATCGTCGTAAAGGTGCAGCTATGCCGTCAAATTTCGAGCTATTTGTATGTAGTCCATGTTTCATTGGAGAGGAGGAGATGCCTCCTGTTTTTATTTGTCCGAGAAAAGTAAAAACATGGCCCTTCTACGCAATTAGGAGGACAATGGTTCCTACGTATGAATTATAACGTTACTTAAAGTAACGGGCGAGAATGTAGATTTGTAAATAAGCACCGGGCATAACCATACGGGATAAAATAGGACCCTATTATTAAAATTTCAATGGCCGTCTGTCCATCCATCACCAGGCTGTATCTCATTGGACTTGATAGATAGTTAATAGTTGAAGCTTTCATAAATGTATTTCTGTTGTCGTTATAACAGCAAACACGAGAAAATATAACAAGATACGTATTTATTTAGTCCCCCCCGGGGGCCCCATTCAAGAAAGATTTTTTACCCTTCTTATTGATCGTGTACGGAACCCTAAAAATGTTATAATGCTTAACACCGTATGTTTGTTATTTGTTTTCGTTATTAGAATATGAAATGTAAGTGGGCAGTCCAGTGTGAACGAGCCTCAAAAGGATTTCGGTATTTTTATTTAGAATGTTATTTATTATATAATTTTATTTATTTATCAGCCCTTAGGTGCGATGCGATAGCCATCACTTTCAAGGCGGTATAACGTGAGGAGGGGGTAACTCTACCCGGTCGTGCCGGCCTAATTCGGCTGCAGCTCACTACACTACCTCTTTGTTAATTTATTTGATGTCGCGCTACTTCAATATATACTCCAGCTTAGTGCGTGAGCGGGCTCGAAACTATTTTAATTAATTAATGTTCGCAGAAAAGTTTTCTTCCAAGTCATTAAATGGTTACAAACTGGCGGAACTGTAGTTTACGTTAATCGATTTCAAAAAACGTCATCATTCACACAATCGCACAAATATTCTATACGGAGCTGTAATAACATCGGAATTACAAAATGTTCACAATATGTTAGGGCCTCTAAATATGTAAGTGTGTATGTATGCATGTTTGTTCACGTATGCCTATCTCTGAAACAATGATCGAATTAAGATCAATCTTATTTTATTTATTTACATTTCCTTCAAGGTAGGGAACAGTTAAGATTTCAATAAAATTGAATCAGTACTTTTTGAACTGAACATTATAAGATAATAATATCTCCTTGGACACCAAACTCAAATTTTTTTTGACTTTTGAGTCGGTTTAATCGCATTTTTATATATACATATAAATACAATTATAGAGTCTGTTTGTGACTGTACGTTGGTTTTTTTTCAAGTGCTTATAAATCTCACTGCGTGCTACTTTTTAGAATTAACTACACTTTGTGTTTCATGGATTAGTCTATGTTTAACTTTATAGATTACGATATAATGCACATTTAAAGTCTAACAAAATTACATCATAAAAACCAAAAAAGTCGAGTCAACCGGATGAAACCACAGGACTGACAATTAACAACTATTTGTTAATTAAAACATCTGAAAACAAGATTTGTCTGATGTCTTAATAAACACACATAGGATAATTTTGTTATATACTTGTATTGATGGCTTACGTCGTGAGGGCATATGGAGGGCTGTGTGACCATCTTAAGAAATGGACTCCAGCTGAGGAATATTGCGTGTACGATGGCAAGCTATACCACATTTCTGAGGTACACACCCGAGGTGTCCTCAGCTCGTGGCCTCCGGGGCCGTACTGGATATTTAAACTGGAGACGAATAGCAAAAGATGCTACCAACAAAAGAGAAGTCAGACAATCGATGAACACGAGCGCTCCGTCAGGAGTGTACGGCTAAGTAAAGAACACGGAGGTCCCATTGCCGAGAATGGGATAATGGGCGGACAACATAAAACATGGTCACAACAACTGCTTATCATGGTGACACAAACTACGATTTAATTCAACAAAATATTGTGATAAACCCATCACTTTACTTCGTCTCTCCGATTTCTTAAGTTCACACCTGCTTCTACGTCCTAGTCTATCCCGTTTCTGTAGATGACATCGGGGTCGGTTATCTATGGGATTTGACGCGGGCGCCAATTTTTACACAGAGCGACAACCACCTGACCTCTGCAACCCAGACAGGAAAGTAGACCCAATCCAAAGGTTTAGGTTCCTCCAATAGGGTTTTGCACACTATGTCTTCCTTTACCATATGTGTACTAGTAGAATATGCTTAAGATAGATAATCTCATTGGAATTTGGTACATGGCGGGGATCGATCCAGGACACCCAACATAGATCAAGCTTTGTCGTGGCGGTGGGGCTTAGTAGCCTGGGGTGGACCCAGGCGAAGCCAATTGAACCGAGGGGGATCTTTGCACACCTCGTAGAAGAAGAGAGAATCGCTCTCGGTACCCCACTTATAAGAAGAGGGGACCTAAGAGCAACAGGAGGTGGCGCTTTTGCGAACGGGGCAAGGAACGAGGATGGGAATCTCACCCCATTGCACTGACCCAAAGTCGGTGGGGTTGTCCTGTAATGCTGGGCAACCCCATCTGTGGAGGTGCAGTTGGTACCTTAGGGGGCTGACTAGCCGTCGAGGTGCTCTGATGATTGTTGTTCCGGGGCACCTCACCAAGGGCGGCACTGATGGCACTCGCGATGGTATTTGTGGGTACTCGGCACTATCACGTGCCGCGAGTCCCACGCACCACTGGGCCCACCCAGGCGTAAATGCGTTTCCCCGCGTCAACAAAAAAAAAAAGAAGGACCAACCCAGTGGTTCCACTAAACCACTGAAGATCATAGCTAGACCATTGAGATTATTAATATCATACCTGTGTTACCCATTAGTATAGATATAATGTATGCTAACACATTGCGTACGTACCGGTTACAAAGCTAGGCATTTCATTTGGCAATGCTTGCTCAATCGTATACAGTCCAACCGATAGTCTTCTCACAGAACGAGTTGTTTGTGTATCTGTGGGTTGAAACAAAGATGTTACAAGTATGAAATATGTGTCCACCTCGTGGTAAGCATGTTCAGCCACTGTCGTGATGTCTTGGGCTACAGCCCCGAGTCGGACCGAAGTGGTAATTGCACTTTTCCATTCCTAACACTGCATTTCTAATAACAGTCCCCAGTCAAGAAATTTGCGGTGTTGCATCGCCGCGCCGCGGAGAGCACGTTAAGCCGTCGATCTTGCGTCTCATTTCTCTCTGGTCACGGCGGGCTGCGGTCCCTCAGGAATGAGGGAACACCCTGTTCCCTCATTCCTTAGTTAGATATATTACCGGGCACTTAGAAATATTATTAATATTGTTTTGTTTTAGTACTTTTGAATAGGTTAAAAACGTTAAGGTATGTTTTCTATTACTTCAAAATCAAATGTACTGAAGTGAATTTATTAACAAGATTTTACAATATATTTTATTCATAATATCGTTGGAAAAACATAATTACACACGCTTGGGACGCTAATTCACCAGCTTGCTTCCCTTGGGAAGCTGGAAAATAAGCGACGAGAGCGTTACGAAAAACAACGGGCAAGGGAGATGACTTAGTAAAGACAGTGAAACAGTTACGTTCATCCATTCCAGTAATTGTTCTAGTTTTACATTATGATGACCCCTACAATGGGCATGAAATGCGAATGCTCTTACCGTTTTAATTGAGCGAAAGCCTACCAAGCATGCATCGCATGGGTAAGGGATACCTGCATTGGGTCGGCACCGCCTAGGTACATCTCACTCGCATGATACAGCCGTGAAGTGACAACTATGCTGTCGCGTTTTGTGCTGTATATATAGCAAAATTCAGGTATGTTCCACGTACTCACCCACTCCGCAATATGTCACCAAAGGGTCCGTAAACACATGCACACTTGCCCTCGGAAATTTTGCTTGACTCGATGTTGTGTTAGTCGAGTGGTCTTTACAGACCGACAAATATTCATTTACTTCGGCGGCTAGAAATACAAGCTAATCTATACACATTATGAAACATTAAAAAAGTGTGCCTGTACATGAAATGCAATGCCGTGCAGTAGCCGGTCGGGGATGCATGTGAGTAGCAGGAGATTTGCCGTCTTGGCGTTCATTGAGAGATACCTATATCTAGCAGTGTTTGTGACATATTTACGGCAAGACTAAGATATAGATTATGGAGTGCTGATATTTGTGGTACAAACGAGCTACCGGAGCTACTTGTCGAGTACCACCGTCCACTAGCACCCACCCGCATACGCGGATGCTTCGATGATAAAATGCTCAGTACTCACTCGAGCATATTTTACTAGCTCCAGTTTTATAACTTGTGTAAATCTCCTCCTCGACTTGTACATAATTGCTCGTCCTTAGTATCTCTTTGTTACAATAACAATATTGAAGACTTCCAGGTTTCTCTTCGATACTCTTCGTACAAATATTGGCTGAAAGCAAATTTTTTGGTAACACGTCAGTTTTAAGGGCAAGTGGGTAAACTAGCAGCTGGGGTGTTTTGAGCTACCGACGCCCATATCCTCATACATATCAGATGGTGCCGTTCCTATCCTCCCCTCTAATGGCCCACCGGAAACACACTTGACGCACACAGCGCGATCGCCTAGCTGTATCGTGGAAGCTTCTAAGGTCGAGCCGGCCCGACGCGGCTGCATTTCTTCACATAATACCACCGTAAAGTGACGTCTTCAGTGTCGCATTTCGTGCGGTTTGTGATTAGCCGGCATCGGCACAGTACTTATGTGTAATTTCATGGGCCTCTGTGGTCGTACAAACGTTCCGGTACCTCGTTTGCCCTCTATTCTGTTAAACAAATCATTAGCGCAACATAATCTTCATAAACTGGGGAATCACCAACGTTGCTGCTACCTTAATTCTAAAATTCCCTATTAGAAATCAGTCATCATCACAAAAGTAGGAAGACTAGTATGATGACTTACGCAAGGTTGAAATGTCTAAATTGTATAGCTTACTGTGTAAAGTGCCTAAAGTCGGTGTATCTGGACTGAAAAAAATAGCCGCATAAGGATTCAGTTCGCGTAAAGTAATAGTTTGTATTTCCTTGCAACGCTAGTGTCACTATAGGTTTAAGAGTGCACTTCAGCTAATAATTCGTAAAGAGGAAATTAGGTGCTATTTGTGTTGAAGGTCTTTTATGTCTGAGGGAAAATTACTTTTAAAAATCGTTCATCCAGGCCTGGGTGAGCTGGGAGGTTCTCTTGGACTCTGTGCGAGAGTACCACTATCGATTAAAGGCACCTCCGAGAGCCTTCGGCTGCTGTGAGGTACCACGGATCTATCAGCGATAGTACTTGAGGTCAGAGTCGTCTGGTGATCATTGTTATTGTTTTAATCAGGCCGGCACTACCGGGATGGTGCTCTAGCATAAACAAGACCGACGTGAAATTACATGCTGCCACATTTCGTGCATCTTGTGCCAGTCGACAGCTTGTTGGTAGGATCGAGTGTAGGAGGGTTATAGGTGATGACACTCTAGTGAATGTTTTAGGTGTGCTTATGTCCTACCGCTGACAGAACTGGGTAACACCACCACGGGTGCCGAAGGCTCCCGCAGTGGTTTTTAGGTTAGTAACAGTAGATTGTGTGCCAAGTCGAACACACCCGAACGCTGTGAGACGGTGCATAAAGCTTTTTTTCCTTGGGTACTAGGGCGTACTCTAGGTTCTGTCTACTCGCTGTTCCTTATGCAACAGTATCTACTTACTACATTGGCTTCTTAATGGACAAATGGAAGGCCCCGTGACGACACTGTTGAAGTTCATGTCAGCGTCATAAACTAGTGCCACACCTGCAAACAATTATGTTAAGTCTACATGTTACATCAACTATTTGTTTCGTATTCTAATTACACTAGCACGGCTCTTCTAGCTTAACGAACTAAGAGGTTTCCCGACAAGACGACGCTCATTGCTTTTTTTTTGCTTCTCGTGATGTATGTAACATGTTTGGTGTAAAAAAAGATTTCACTTTTATTTGATTCTTACTAAATGAATTGCAGACGAAATATTAAATCAAATAAATATTATTAACTTTGTCGCCAAAAATGTACAGGAAAGATTTGGGAAATATTTCATAGTCTTCAAACTGCCGGATCGATTTTTACCAAATATATGCTATATTTGGTATTATTTATTATGGCTATTTCCCGTTCAGAACCTGGTGTATACCTAAAATTCCACATATCAGAAATATTCTCAGCAGGATAATAATTGTGGATATATCGGACTTGGATCGACTGAAACCCGATAGTGATTCGTGTCGGTAGTCAGTGCTAAGGTGCCCGGGTACTAGGGAAGCATGAAGCAATGAGGTCTCCTCAGCAGTCTTTGATCACCTTTAAGACGGGCGTGGATCACCTCTCGCTCCCGACGCTGCTGCTCATGTGTAGCCAGTACCGAGAGCGGCAACCACTAGGACCATTTCATGTGATCGCAGGGCACCCGATGGAAAAGCTTAAACTATCTTAAGACCCGTAAACAATTTAGTCAGGTGAAAATAAGAGGAGTAGGAAGTAATTCCGCTTTAATTTTTTTCTTTTATCGCTTGCTGTTCAAAGTCTAAATTTGAAATGGCATAGAGGACGGTTGAGCTAAAGACTTTTATTTCCAATGTTGATTTTATGTGCGTTCGTATTTCTATCAAGTGATCAGCACGTATTCTTCTACGTTCTTCAAAAATATCAAGAATTGTCGTGATAACGCCTTGTAAATCGGTAACGCTAACTGCATACACGGAAAAGTATGACGCTATAGTAACGTTCCGAGCAATGTTTTGTATGGGCAAGTCATCTCATCTGGCGTTTAGAGATCACTTATAAAGTGTTATAACCTAAAATTATATCGTCCGTAAATCGAATTACGTGATACAACATCTTTTCAATAAATCAAGACAAGTTATTCTCGTATCTTACTTTACATTTCAAAAAGTGTTCCAGATAAATCCTACCTTGATTATATTTCGACACCATTGCCTTCAGTGCGCAAGAAGTGGTGTTATTCATTGATCTTCTAGACACAGCATCAATAGCTGGAAAGAGAATCTAACCTGGTACTAAATATTTATTTATATTATCGGGAACAAATGAGCAGTCGGAGACCTTTGAAGACTACCGACACACATACACATCCACATAATTACTCTGCCGAAACGTTACCCTCCTTTCCTTCTCCCATCCCATGGGCCACGGGTTTCACACCAAGGGGCACTGGAGCGTGTCACTTTACGTCGTTATCATATGAGCGAGGGCATATACCTCCCCGGGCATGCCAGACCAATTAGATTGTAATGGAGAATGGCACTACCTCTTACTGAAAAATAATTAATAACAAAGGGTCCATACTGCTTAAAATATGTATTGCTTGATTTCCGAAAGTTGGAATTATAACATCTCGGAGTGACAATTTGGCTTATCGTCGATCCGCCACAATATAAAACGGCCATGTTATTGAAAATGGTTAACCGTAATGTAACACAGCGACTTATACAACCCGACTACGACATATATACTAGCTGAGTGTGACTTGCGGTCTCACTAATCTCACCTCGTCTTCATTAGGTACATATTTAATTATGTTCACCTCACCTATATCTTCAAATGACTTTATCAGCGTTTGAGCGGCCGCATTTTCGCACACTAAGGACGTTTGTAAATACTCCATGACTTCGGCTACAACATAAAAATGATTACTTTCATATGATCCTCAGCAGACAGTGGAACATGGTAGACATGATAAATCGATGATTGATCACGAGGTCCTACCCCCTACACCAGGAAATGATCACTGTGGTGTAGTGACGTGATGACGTGGCATTTTATTTTAATGAAAACTACCGATTTTTAGCGTTAAATGCGAGGACTATCTTCAAAAGTAAAGGAAACATTTTGCTGGTCGTTAAATTTTCTTTTTGCATTGTCGGCTCTAAATAGAATAATAGTAGGATTTTCCAAGTTGTGCGTGCAGCGAGCACGTACTGCTCTGGGGCCATCGTCAAAT
>JAFELO010000065.1:199285-210683 GCA_017140195.1 Eumaeus atala
CATAATTTGTTAGCCAAAATCGTCTAAGAGCGAAAACATATATTCTATCAATTGGTTAATAATATACAAGATCAAAGAGAGTATTTACTTAAGAACGCAAAGTATCGAAATAAAATCCTGTTACACACACCTGAAATCACAATCCTATTGCCGTCTCAAGGACGTATTACTGAATAAAAGGCTTACTACCTAACGATATTGAAGGCAATATATTGTGATATTGTGGGGCTTATTTAAGTAATGTATACACTAGCAACCCGCCTCGGCTCCGCTCGTACATAACAGTGGCCGGATTGCTACCTAACGAATTATACATTAATAATAACAATAACATCTGTAGACTTATCACACCAAGTTAGCCCAGCCCTGTGCTAAGTACCGTAAGGACTTGTGTTACGGGTACAAGACAACGGATATATATTTAATATTATTTTATAAATTTAGGGAATTTCATATATTTAAGACTTTTATTATGGAAATACATATATAAACATCCATGACCTCCGAGGGATTCGAACACTGACCCAACTGAGCCAGCCGGTCGTCAAATACACTGAAACCTTCCTCGATGATCGATTTATCGTGTTTTATAAAAATCGGATGAAATGGCGTCCTGTAGATTTTGAGAAAATCGATCACATACAAACAGACAGCTTCTGGGGACATCTCTTATATTAATTTATATAATATACCTTTTATTTCCATAAATATATGGCACCGCATGTCGCATTTCATGCGGATTGCGAGTTTATGGTGATCCATTGGAGGGGAGGAGCTATGGAGAGCAACACATCTTCATAACTATAATGCTGGCTTTTGGGGTAACATTTAAACTGTTCTGTAACTGACTGTTCCTCTATCCCCTCCTATCAATACGTATTATAAAACAAAGTCCCTAATAGTTGTGTGTGACTGATTTTCTCAAAATCAAATAAACGGATTTTCATTTGGGTTTGACACGTGTATAGAGCGACCACTATGGAAGGTTTCAGTAGATAATGTCCTAAATTAATAATTTACTCATTGCTGAATCTCCGGTTCGGATCACTATCGTAAAATTATCGGTATACTATAATAAAATTTAAAGCTCATGAAATACTTGCACTTACACTTTTTAAGTTTCGACGGAGCTATGGACCAATTGGCGAAACGTTCCGCAGTCGATTTCCACACTTTGTTCCATTTGTGCTTACAAATTCGTCCGATAGATACATGCTTCGTTATAATGATTTTTATGGGTTTAAATACTACAAAAATAAATAACTATTAACATAAATAATAGTAGTAGAAACTTAGGTCCCGTTCGAACGAGAGCTTTTTTATCGCGTACTAAAGAAGGGTTGAAATGGAACATATTTATACATGTTCAATATGTACATATGTTCCATACTTCCAATTTTAACCTTACCTCATGTCCATAAATCTGGTTAGATGAAAGTGTGTAAATAGATGATTGGCTCACGGTATATGATTTTTAACACGCGTTAATTCTCTCAATCGAACGGGGCCATAGTCCACCTATATATAATCATACCAATCCGAGTGACCTGAGTTTAATTGGCGTAACAATATGGTGCCAAATGAGGAGCCAGTAAAATGCCAAGTGTCCTGACCGAGGGGGACCCCAGACACTGGAAAAAACATTGGTTTCGTTTCATGTAACAACAGATAGTGCCATGCATCACAGCCGAATTGGGCCGGTATATCCGCAGTACCTTTCGCTCACAGAATACCGACGTAATGTGACAGCTATGTCGTTGCGTTTCGCGCGGTTTGTGAGTAGCCGGTGACCTATTGGGAGAATGAGTGAAGAAGGTACTTATCTGTATGTGCAGATGTTAATGGGCGTCGGTAGTCACCAAAATGGCTCTTACTGCTCCTTGTTCCTTCTATGAAATAAAAGAATGTAAGATGAGACAGGGCCCATCCGATGTCACCGCTCCCGGGGGGTGCGGTCACGCTACTGAGTGAGAAGACACTACTGCTACATTGCATACAAACAACACACATAGATATACGCACAACCATAGATATAATACAGTTGTGTGGCCGCATAACACCGGTGTTATATATAATACCGACTGGCGTCGAGTGGCAGTTATGCTGTAACGTGCGATTCGTGAGGTGGCTTTTAGTGGATGGGAAAAGGTGCGCGTGGATGATCTCTGGCTGTGCGTTTATTTATGGGTGTTGGTGGACAGCTCAGACAGCTAGCTTGTCCATTATTCATTGAAAAAGGTTGGACATGAAGCGGACTCGCGCTCAGGTTCTGTGCCAAGGGTGTATACTGTGATGTTATAGGCGTTTTCGAGACGAAACATTAGAATTTGGAATTATTCATAATGTTTATTGAAACTAACAAATCATTTGTAAAGTTCACTATAAAAAAGGTTAGTTTTTTAATAGAAATAATCGTTCTCGAGTTACGAAGTAGAAACGCACTGACAATGAATTCACGAAATATATGTACCTTAGGTAGCAGTTTTGTGTATGACACACCGACATGGCACATAGTGCTGACTAAGGCTGAGAACTCACGAAGCGATGGCCCTAGAACGGGAGTTACATCGCGCTGTCAGAGTACTGCGTGTATATAACGATAGGGAATATCCACCTTGAGTATTAAGGCGGTAGTTAAGGCGAGAAACTTGCAATACATTATAATATACTCTACACACTTACCCCCTCTTCACGACCGTAACGCTTTCGTGACACAAAAAACGTAACCCCCCCCCGTCTATAAAGAAGTTTCACTTAAAAAAAATTAAAACCTTCAATAAAAAATAAAATTGTCGAACCAGCTAAGGAGTTCTGCTGATCAATAAAGGCAATGAAACTCGCACTTTGCTGTAACAAAAATTACGGAAACCTACACTGAACGGTTTCCGACATGTACCGTTTTTTTGTTGACGCGGGAAACGCATTTATGCGCCTTCACTGGCCCTGGGTGGGGATCCCGCGGTGTGTGGGACTCGCGGCACATGATAATACCGAATACCCACAAAAACCACCACGAGTGCTATCAGTGCTGCCCTTGGTGAGGTGCCCCGGAACAACAGATCATCAGGGCACCTCGACGGCTAGTCAGCCCCCTAAGAGACCAACTTCACCTCCACAGATGGGGTCGCTCCGCACTACAGGGCAACCCCACCATCTTTGGGACAGTGCAATGGGCTGAGGTTACCCTACCCTACCCTACCCTCCCCTCTTGCCCCGTGCGCAAGAGCACCTCCTCATGTAAGTCCTTGTCCCCTCTTCTTATAAGAGGTGTGCAAAGATCTCCCTCGGTTCAATTGGCTTCGCCTGGGTTTACCCTAGGCTACTAAGCCCCACCGCCACGACAAGGCTTGAACCATGGTGGGCTCCGACGTGCACCTGGCATGTTCTTGGTTACTTCACATATCCGAATAAACGGAGCATGCCCTTTCTTATTTTGACACTGGCACATTCTTTCATCCCTCATCTCTCTCTCCCTCACTTCATTATTACGAACGCAGTCGGTGAGGGTGACGCCACATAGTTTTCCAATAAACTTATATCGACCGCATTAATTCTACTTTCATGCAATGTCTGTGGCTCATTTAATCCAACTCTCACTTTCATACAATGTCGTTGGGATTAGCACATCCCGTTAAGGCAGGGCAAGACGGGCACTCTGGTGTAAAACTGCTTTCAAGCAATTACCCTAACGATGCATTCACTCTTTTTCCTGCATACACTCTTCTTTCTCCATATATTTCCATCTGCTAAAAGTACAACCAAGCCATACACTCATTCACTTACTCCAACATTACACCACAACTCCTAAGTCCGTTCTGGGTACTGGCACAGATGGTGTGGAGCCTAAACGTACTGAATTTTACCACTAGATTTGGAGGTAAGTAGCCTGCTTTATTCGGACGACTGGGGGATTACCTCCCTTCGTGGCAATCGTTCCCACTTTCTACGACTTCAATCTCTAGCGACACTTGTCCAAATATAGAATAAACAGGCAAACTGATGTCACATAACCCTGCTTACATGACATGCTTTACAGTAGACGTTCATCATATAACTGCGTAAGGTTCTGTCTGGCACAACTCTGTCAAACCCTTTTTTAATTTCACAAAACCATAGAAAATCTTCTGTTCTTCTCTACTATGTTGGGGGGGAGAAGAAAGTTTCATCCATACATCATCTTCTGGTCTATGAACTATGACTCCCACAACATTCAGGGCTCCCTTGCGTTCGTTTTTCAATGACTTTGCCACATACTTATGATGCTAAGCTGATCAAACTGATGACCCCATAGCTATTCTGTACGTGAAATCTTGCCTTTACACAAAGTCATGAACTGAACGTCTTCAGTCCTCAGGCACTCACTGGGACGGTTGGTCCTCCAGCACGTATTACAGATGATTCTGAAAGCGCCCCCCAACTGCAAAGCCACCATATATGTCATTTGATCATCTGAGCTCTAATTTTATTTAATACCGCAGCCTTTCTAATTTCCTTACTACTTATCGCCCACACCAACTCTTGCAAAGTAACGACTTGGGATCTTACCCTGTCCACTGGATGGCATCACTTTAGATGGAGACTGATGCAACATCCCAGACAGGTACATCACCATATTATTCACTCTATCAACACAATATTCTAATTATACATATATTATATATAATTATAATATATATACTAAATAGAATAATATATCCATAAACATAACATTTTAAATCCTTTTCAATCCAGCCTCTGATCTGCTGATTTCGACCATCCCTTTTATCACATATGGATCGAAAGCCGCCTACAATACTGACCTTACTTGACTTCAACAACAACTTTACGTCAGTCTATCTTCAGATTGTCTCGAGTATTCTGATATCTCTCCAGATTTCACCAACTGTATTTAACTTGTTACTTGCACGGACATAGACAGAGGGTGCAAGTTGACGGAAGTTGAGGTGTTGGGCTGTTATTTTTACTGGTGTTCCTCAAGGTGACGTTTTTGTCTCTTCTTCTTGTTGCACTCTTCAGAAATTATATCACCAAATCTTCGTCCCTTAACCACTTAAACATTGATTATCGCCATTTTTAAAGCCAGACAATGATTGAGGAAGTACATGCTGGTATGAGGGCAATAAACAGTGATGTTCCTTTAATCTTGTTACAGAGTGATTGTCACGATCTATTCCTTAATCGAATAAAATATGGGTGATTATAATTGAAGTCTCCGGGGCTCATCAATAGAACAATTAAAAATCTTGGAGTGTAACTTGATAAGAATTAGTCATACTCAAACCAATCCAGAGAGAGCAGTTGGAAAATATTCGCCACCCCACGAGTATCATACACTTTAAAACTTCTCCAATATGTGGTTTCAATTCCGACGAAAACTTCTATTGATAATTCCTTATTACTTTCTATTTTAGAATATGCTGACACCTGTTTCACCAACTTAAATAAGGAACAGCGGAAGAAACTTAAGTGCCGCCAGGAGTTTTTTATTAGGATTGTAATCGTATTGTGCAAGTTTGTGCATCATTTCATGGAATTGCTTTTTAAACTCAAAGTTTTTCCAATGGAATTTATCTTGCATACTCAAATAGAATTTAGGCTTGATCTTAAGGTCCCAGTTCATTTGAAGGAAAAATGTAAATTTCGTCCTGCAGCCTACAAAGAGTTTCGTTCATCAGATAATCATTTTTTTTCTATACCTTCACAGGAAATTAAATATTATATTTTATCATTTACAATGTATGGGCATGAGCGTGTGCGTGTACGTGCGCGTGCGCGTGTGCGTTTGCGTGTGCATGTGGGTGTGCGTGTGCATGTACGTGTGCGTGTGCGTGTGTGTATGCGTGTGTTATGTGTGTGCGTGGGAGTGTGCGTGTGTGTATGTGTGTGTCTGTGTGTATGTGTGTGTCTCTCTCTCTCTCTCTCTCTCTCTCTCTGTGTGTGTGTGTATATATATACAATCAACTTATCCCATCAAGCGTTGATCACCGTTTTTCGACCATGTACCCAGTCCGCGTGGAGTACACCAGAGCAGGAGCCAGATATACGCGTATCTTCTCGTGACTGCTGTTTTTCCGGAATAAATAATTGTGGAAATATTATATAAAGTGAATTTATTTATTCAAGTGCCATCAAATGTTGACCGTGTTGAAATTTAAACAGAGACCCAAACAAATTACTCGCGACTGCTGTTCCACCGGTCACTCCCGATTGTAATACACGAAATCACAGTCTTCATCTCTCGTTGATCTCCAACGGTTCCTTCTTACATACATTCGGAAGATGTCGCTCTGCCAGTATATGTGCTGTGTTAGTTAAACAATTTATTGATCTTCTATGAGTTTTATATTCACATTTTACAATTAAGTGCTGACCACTATATTAATATATAAACGCACTTATTTCCAAATAAATGATATAACGTTGATCTTCTATGAATTAATTGTATCGACATTTCACCTGACGCTGACCAGTCTGTTAGAGTCAATGCCAAAGATTCTGTTTCTTGTTGCGGTTTCTAGGTTTTCTTTCTGACATACATGCGATCCGTTCACCCGTGCATATTAACAACCAATTGTTGATTACACACGCACTTCAAATTCAGGATTTACAAAAGAATGTCGAACATCTATAAATGTTATATAGATACTAGCTGACGCGGCAAATGTTGTTTTGTCCGGTTGGTTGAATAATCTTTATCATTTAGGTGTATGAAAAATATATAGTAGCCGATACTCAGGACCTACTGAATGTGCATAATATAAAATTTGGTAAAAACCGATTTCGGAGGAGTTTGGTAACAGACATTGTGACACGAGGAGATTATTTCTCATATAACCATGTAACGTACATCATCTATATAAATAAATATACTTAATATTGATTCATAAATAATTATATGTTGATGTTAATATATCATTGAACTATGTCTACTATTTGTATTATCTACATGTCATGTACTCATTTGTGAGCTAATGTCGTAATAATGAGAATTAAACTCTTTTTTTCTTTCTAAGAAATATTTTACAACATCATCGTCATTATCAGCGCTTATCGGTCCACTGCTGGACACAGGCCTCTCTCAATAAACGCCAAGACGATCTATCTCCTGCTACTCGCATCCATCCCGGACCGGCTACTGCACGGAGATCGTCTTCCCGCTGGGTGAACGGGCGACCAACAATTCGTTTTCCTAAGCGCGGCCTCCATTTAGGTTCTGGAATGGAGGTCGCGTATTTTACATACATTTTCATAATTATAACCAAACGTTTTCTTATCAGGATTAATAATCGAATATTTCGGTAGGACATCGGCTCTTTAAGAGATCTTCAAGGGAGGTTATTATGTAGGTAATGAGTTCTTATACAATATCGGGGAGTTCATCATAAGCCCAGATACCTATATCTGGGCTTATGATGAATATAAACGCTCATAACCTCTACATATTTTTTATGTAGACGTGTGCCAACTCCGCATGTAAAGTATTAAACATATATTTCGCAAGTGACAGACGAGTGCAAAGTAAAATTTCTTAATGATGATCGGCGTGTTAGAGTGTGGAGACGAGCGGTTTTCGGAGTCCTGCATTTACGAAGTTGACCGCTTCGGTGGTCCCAACGTAATGGTTTGGGGTGGGATTAGTTTACACGGTGAAACTGAGCTCACCATTTTAAATTAGGGTACCGTAACTGCAGAACGTTACATCGAGGACGACATCAGGTATCATGTGATCCCATTTGCACAGCGAGTGGGTCCTGGATTCATCCTGATGCAAGATAATGCCCCTGCACACACAGCTCGATCAACCCAAACTGTCCTAAAAGGGTCTCATATTGAGGTATTACCATGGCCGGCTGACAGTCCGGACTTAAATCAAGCAATTGTGGGACCAATTGAAACCAAGAGTTAGAGAGAATGAGGAACCAACAGGTCTACAACCAACAGATTCCAGATTTTATATCTTTGTTTTGAATACATATTATATGGTGGAATGTGAGCATAGAAATCATAGAAGATCAACATTTGATTGTCCATCTAACACAGCACATATACTGGCAGAGCGACATCTTCCGAATGTATGTAAGAAGGAACCGTTGGAGATCAACGAGAGCTGAAGACTGTGATTTCGTGTATTACAATCGGGAGTGACCGGTGGAACAGCAGTCGCGAGTAATTTGTTTGTGTCTCTGTTTAAATTTCAACACGGTCAACATTTGATGGCACTTGAATAAATAAATACACTTTATATATATATATATAGTCACAATAAAACGTAAAGGGGGCCGTGTTACACAATGAAAAAGAAAGGTCAACACTCGCTTTAAATTTCAACACGATCAACATTTCACGGCACTTGAATAAATAAATACATATATACACTTTATATAGTATTATTTTCACAATTATTTAATTTCAATTTTCATTTAAATAATTCACAATTAAATAATTGTGGAAATAGTACACAGAGTGTACTTATCTATTCAAGTGTTAACTTGAATTTCATTATGACATTAAATTCAGTCAACGTAAGATTTGATGGAAAAAGTTGATTTATACCTGAAAGATTTATATACTAGCAGTCCGTCCCGGTTTCGCACGATATTTCACAAAATGTTAAAATATTCATTTCTTTACAAAAATATAAATATGTATTATACATTTTAATTACGGCTTCGTAAACATTGTAAATTAGCATACGACAAATAATTCAAACAATGATTGAACTAGCAGTCCGTCCCGGCGTCGCACGGATAATTCACGAAATATGGCAAAACTTCATTGATTTACAAAATATAAAAAATATACATTTTAATTTCGTCCTCGTTATACGTTACAATGACAACAACTTTATGACACAACACAGTCTGACGGGACAGACAGTTATCAATAATTTCTGCGTAAATAAATATTACTTTGATACTTTTTTTAGGCGGGTTACATTATCTAAGTTTTCATAGTAATCAAAAGGTTCTAGAAAATGTTATATAGCCTATGTTCATCACGGATAATGGTTCTGATGTTAAAGTAATTTAGCAAATCGGTACAGCAGTTTCGGAGCCTATTCAATGCAGATATACAAAGGAATAATGAAATATTTCCTCTCTATAAAATTAGTATATATAATTGAGATATGTATAATCCGTGATATAGTAAATATGTAACCCAATCAAGTCATAAGTTATGTCATACAATAAAAGCGCTTAAAGCAAGAATATTGGCTACAAAAATGATTCACAATTAGAATTAACAATCTCTTGTGAAAATGTTAAGAGTGTATACTTTTTTCACTGCTGGTCATCTCCACAGAAACTGTGGGGGGGTTACGGGCATCGAGGCGAACCTCATAACCCGGGTTGGGTCGCAAGGGGACGACTATCCCCTCGGTAACGGGGCCGTAATAATTGCGGGTTGCTATCCTGGCTTTTGGCTTAGGGAAATGTAGGCCTGTTTAGGGCCTGTGTGTTATGTGGTGTGTTGTGACTGTGGTGAGTAGCGATTGGGTGTGTCATGCGTGCGCATGTGTGATCCTCGTCCGGATCGCAGGACACGCAGTCCCTAGTCCGCTTGGTGGATCACCGGGGGGGGGGTGGGTAGTTCACGCGGATACGGACTCCCTTCAGGTGGTCGCGCGTGCAGCGGGGCCAGGTCAAGTAGATGAGCATGCGGTCCATTGTCTGCCCTATCGAACATAGCGCTCGACAATCGAACCACAAACTCATCCAGCGACTCTATCCGCAAGTCACGCGCGATCACATCATTGCGGACGTAGCGACCGGCACCCGTGATGACCCGTAGGGATATACTTTGCTGGGCTTGCAGGCGTTTCCGCTGGGCCTGGGAGGTTAGCGCGTACCATGCGGGGGCGGCGTAAGTGAGGCGTGACCGGATATATGTCTTGTAAATCCCCAGCTTCGTCCGTGTAGGAAGTCCGGACGCTAGTACCGGCCACAGCAAAGCGCGGGCTGTTCTCGCTTGGTTGACCGCTCGGTCCACCTGCGAGCCCATCCGTAGCGCGCGGTCGATATTGCATCCGATATACACGACTGGGGATTCCCAAGACACATCCTGGCCTCTGAACTTTAACCGCCCCGGCATGGAGCGCCTCTTGCTGACATATAGCGCCGTCGTCTTATCCACGTTGACGGACATGCGCCACCTGTCGAGCCACTCCGGCAACCGGTCCAGCATGCGCTGCATGCGCCCAGTTCCGAGCTCCGGACAGCGCGAGCATGACATCTACCTCACCCTCTCTCGAAGGATCGTTGAGTGTGGGGATGTCGTTGGTGTAGGCCGCGTACAGTCAAGGGGATAGGCAACTGCCCTGTGGCACTCCGGCACGTATGGCCTTCACCGAGGAGTGCCTCCGCTCCACCGCTACCCGAAAGGTGTCGTTTTCGCTGGCATGGAAGACTGCCCCAGCCTGCTCCACGACACTCCCTCACCTTTGCAGACAGTTCCTCGGCCAGTTGTGTCTTGATCCTCGGACAGCGGGTACGGGCCCAGAGTTTCCTCATCTGGCGTTTCCTACGCAGGTCCGCCAGTAGGCTCGGGGGGAGCTCCCCCCGCCGGCGCGCTGTCACCGGTGCGACGGTGGTCGCCGCCGCCCGCGCCTCCCATATTTTCTCCGTGAAGAGTCGAGCGGCGGCCTCCACCTCGTCCGGAGTAGACAGTTGCCCGGCGATGGTGAAGTCGACTAGGCTATCTTGATAGACGGCCCAGTCTATCCTCTCTCTGGTCCGCACTCCTTCCCTAAGGATTGCTCCGGAATCAAGTGTGACGAGGATAGGTAGGTGTTGAGTGTCGAGGTCGTACAGGACCTCGATGTTGACCGTGGCCTTGAGGTTCTGGTGTAGGGCGATGTCCAGAACGTCCGGGGTGCGCAGGGGATCCGTAGGCACGTGTGTAGGGAACGGTGGTCCTTGCACCGTGTAGCCGCGCTCTTCTGAATCCTCCTGCAGTCTGAAGCCAGCGTTGTTCGTGACGGCCGATCCCCAAGCTGGATATGCTTGGATTTAAGTCGCCGACCAACAACACCTGGCCGCCATTCCCCAGCACGTTGTGGACATCACCTAGGTTAAAACTGTTCCCGGGATGTCTGTACGCCGCGTAGATCCTGAGCTCCTCCCCCGCTATGTGAACGACTATACCAGTCGAGCCCATGTCGGTGAATGGGCCCTGTCTCAATTCGTCGTGGACGACGTCCCGCCGAATGAGCACAGCCGTACCTCTGTAGGGCCTCCCGCTCGACGACACCTCGTCCCTCCGATACGCGACGTAGTGCGGTAGCCGAAGGCTCCACTTCGGCCCCAGCCAAGTCTCGCCCAGCAGGATGACGTGTAAGTCATACTGCTGAGCGAGCAGCCGGAGACTGTCGCTCTTGCCTCCTATACCTCCGGGGTTC
>JAFELO010000065.1:211555-228058 GCA_017140195.1 Eumaeus atala
ATCATTAAATATGGAGTGGACCCTTAAAGAAGACCGTGTCGCGGCTATCGCGCTACAGCGTCTTTTCTCTCTCATGTCATGGTTTGGTCAGGAGTCCCACATTCCCCAGCTACTAAAGGCATTCCTGATGAAAGCAGCCGCCGAAGTTGATGGACCTGCTGTTCTAGATGACCGCCCGCGCCTACTGAATCACTTTATTCAAAATCGCAGGGCTCATTTTGCGCGCTTTATTAAGTTTATTTTGGCATAACTTATTCTAAAAGCAAACACGCATTGTATTTTGTAATCAACAAATTTTTGGCATATTATATAAAATATCCGTTCCAAACCGGGTAGGGCTGCTTGTATAATCTTGTATAAAGCAACGTCTCCAAATGCTGTCTTTCTATGTGTGATCAGATGTGATTTTCTGATAATCTCGTTCAGTAGGAACGGAAAATCCGTTGTATGCAGTTTCCCCAATGGACAGACCCATTCCCGAGGTTTTGGTGTATTATATGCGATCTATGGATCAATATGATATATCGATAGCCGGTCCGGGATGGATATGAGTGGCAGGAGATCGGTCGTCTTGGCGTCCATTGAGAGAGGCGTATGTCCAGCAGTGGACCGATAAGGGCTGATAATGATGATGACGATGAATCATAGTAAAGTAACAGAGTTTTGTGAATCTTACTTCTTCGCAACTGGAACGATTTATAAAATTCAAACTTTTTAATAGTTACCGTTACAAATTATTTATTCGTATTTCCATCTGGAAATACGATACTGTGTACATCTATACACAGTATCTAACTGTGAAACATTCCGAATTAAAGTTTCGTTTAAAAAACAAGAGCTATGTTATTGACCTATATTTGCATTTCTCTTGGCAAACAACTGATGAAAATAAAGACGGACTATTAAGCGATTATTTAACCTAAATAGAGCGATATTGAGCAATAAAATAAAGCTATTAGTACTTACTTTTCTTGCGGCTATGTCCGGCTCTATGCACGTGACACCTTTTGCACCTCCCTCTGTGGTCCCACCTGTGGCTGGATTGGCCCTTTTGAACCTTCTTACCTCGTTTACAACAATTGTAGATGTACTTTACAGTGTATTTACCTGCGTATGAAAATTATCATATCAAAATCGTCCTCGGAAAATATGAGTTTTCATTTTTTTTATTGTCCAGTAAATTAAAAAGCTTCATAATATTCAATGTAATTTTTTTAATGTCCACAAAAAATCCAAATGCCTGATAATACTTAATTTTTAATCTTTATTTTGTTACAGGCTCATCTTTAAATGATTTTTAGTATGTAGCAATTTCACATAGATATATTTGCTGAAGTCATGGCTACTATGAAATTAATAAATGAAAATTGTCCTGGAGATTCCAAGCTATTTGATGATCAATATCACTCTATGACTATATGGTATAAAAGAAAGTATCTCTTCGCCTCTGCCTGTATAATTTAGTAATAAAATTAGTTATTATGTAAATATGTGTGCATTTATTCCGAAAATATGTCTAATTGTATGAGGTAAATTAGGTCACGTGTAGTGTCAAGAGTGTGTCATAGAGATAATACAGATGGAGAAGGGATGCCATAGGCATATATAAGAGCCCCAACGGCGAATCCAATTAAACCGATGACTATAGTCTTTGTAACCCTTATAAGAAGAGGGGACTAAAGATCCGGAGGAGGAAGCGCTCTTTTTACCCCACTATAAGAGGGGACTAAAAAGCAAGAGGAAGTGGCGCCTTTGCGCACAGGGCAAAGGGCAAGGGGCGAGAGAACCTCACCCTATTTAATTGTCTCAAAGTTGGCAGGATTGTCTTTCGGTGCGGAACAGCCCCTCTAGTCACCACCTCGTGACCCTTAGGGGATTGACTAGACTGGCTATAATTTGAAGTTCCGGGGCACCTCAGCAATGGCGGCACGGATGGCACTCGCGGTGGTTTTAGTGCCTACTCGACACTGTAATGTGTAGAATTGGCACTGCCTTATACTACAATAATAATACGAATAGGGCCTTTACATCACTGATCCGTACATGGTGCATAAATGAAGAAAAGAGAGACAGAGAGTCTACTACATTTGCTGACTCTTATATGGCGCAATACCGCCACGTTTTAGGCTGGCTTCCCTTCTGTATCTATATCACCGAGTTACAGTGCATTTAATTACCTGAAGTATTGAAAAAAGCTCGATGCCTGCCGCCATTAGAAGTTGAGCAATGCTGCATGTCATATGAATACTCAGACATAATACTATGTGTTCGGTATTCTGCAAAATTCAATCTTATTATTTATCAAAAATTGTTACCAATCATTTGTGTAATAAATTGCAAGAGGTAGTGTCCTGATGCATTGCAGCGAAATTGAGCCGGCACGATCGGTTACTCGAACCCAAGCCTCGCGACTGTGGTGGAACATGCTTTCCCCTAGACCACGGGGCAGACAATGGACAAAATATGGTATACACATAACACTAAGGCCGGGTTGGCATTTTCCGCAAAATATCCATGCCAAACAGTCTTTATTAGTAGATATTATCAGCGTTGACATAGAAAGTGTACTAATCAATTCTAATTACCATTTTCGAAGTTGGTAGTTCTCTGAAGAACTTCGGAGGGATATTCCACATAAGATGGCAGAGTGAAGCCACGTATCATTCTTCTCTTGGGCGAAATTGGTGTCGACAAAAACCGAAAGGGTTGGTGTATGTCTGGAATATGGATATTCAAATTAAACTGTTTCACATTACCTATTGCATAGTTGTGAAACAATCAAGGTACAACTTCGCATTCTCATAATATGAACAAAACTATAGCGTTTGTACGATTTATTTTCACAAATCGCCAAAGGGGATGTTTTTGCCACCTGTAGAGTACCTTTACGCCTATTATCCCCGAAGAGGGAGGCAGAGGTGTACTAGTACATCCACAACTTGTAAGTCCAGTAGATGTTCTAGCATACGCACGATTAGCCAAGATACTGAGGCCCATGATGAATGAGCATGACCAAGATACTGAGGCCCATCATGAAGGTGGCAAGCTTATGGCCACTTCAGGCATATTCCAATCCCGGAAAATGTAATGCGTACTCAGAATAATCTGAAAAATATTTAATACTAGTTGCCCGACCTGGGGATCGAACCCAGTACCCCACGCGGCTAACGGTCTTAAAAGCGACATCCGCACCGTTACACCACAGCGGCGATTTACACACCTTTAGAGACGGCAACATATCTGTTTTATTTTTTGAACAGACCCAGTTCCCTAACGGAGCGCCACATGACACGATCATTACATACCTGCCTTGCCTCCCTGACTTTCATTACTCTCTTCATACTCCGTACTACTCTCTTCATTCTTCAACACCACCTTCGAACAGTGCCCGACCAATTTGACCGTAGTATGTTAGTCTGGGTCTTCCCCAGTATCTTCGTCCTTCCACATTCGCATCGCATGTCTGTTTCCTTAACCTTACATCCATCATTCTTTCTAGATGTCCGATCCATCGGAGCATGCCCTTTCTCATTTTAACACCGATATTTTCATTCATTTTTTCAATAAAAAATTATGAATAATAACCAAATAATAGTCTTTGATTCAATTTTCTTTTAAAAGTTAAATTTAAATTACTTCAAATACCGGTTTGAACTTGTATATGTGTATATATTTATGAGCGTGGTAAGTGAGGCGAAGTACTGCTTACTGAAGAAATACTTTGTATTGCTAGTTTGCGCTCATGCCATAAAAAAGTATCAGAACAGTACCTGGTTTACGACGATGTGGTAGCAGGACTGTGTCTGTGTTCAGCTTGATTAACGTCGTGTAGCCCGGGAACGGAGGGTCCGTTTTGCCGTAGCTTACAGACGAAGTAACGTCATTTTGCACTGTGTGGGCAAAAGTGGAAAGCTTAGAACTTTCTCTAAAATCAATAGATTATATAATTTTGTGCAAACAGAGCTATGATAAAAACGAAACTATTAAAAACTTGTTGACTGGACTGATAGTGGTTAGTAAGAGACTCTACGACAGCTCAAAGCCTTCTGTACCCAAATATTTTTCCTAATTTCACGTAATATATTTAAATTATTTGAAAGTAACAATCTAATGGGACATTCATTATAGTTCCTTGAAAATATAAAGTTGATTCTAATAAAAAAAAAAAAAAATAGTACAATTACAATTTAATAATTATTTACAAACATTGGTTCACAAAAATACAAGACACACGATTTCATACTGAATTGTAATGCTAAAGCATGATATACATACATAAACATGTTGTACTGCAAAGACAACATCACTCGCATGATGTTAAGCTATTTATAGTTATTACAAAGCAGATTCTGTTTGAAAGAAGTGCACAATTTAAACATGTTTCTGTATAGATAACCCTATGCGCGTTTTTAACTTGCTTTTACACAGTGCATAATTTGATGTGTGCACATCTATATAAATAATATAAACCTGATATATACTTTTGCTTCTTTGAACGCGAATAATATTTTTTATGTTGAATAATTCATTCGTCGATGAAGGCTGTGTAGGATATGCTATGACGCTATGACTAACAGGGCCGGAATTATGCGGGTGAAACCGCGGGGTGATGTTAGTCTTTTATACGGATGGCTTTGAAACACTGAATGTGAATCTTGATATTTTTGTAAATCAATGTTAACAGGCGATGGATTATGTAGCTGTACGTAGCTGAATGCCTAATGTATCTCGTAGAAATGACATATCAAAATTTCAATAGTACTTATTTATATAAGGTTTATGCCACTAGTCGTGACGTAACACAGGATGCGATGGAGACTCTTGTTAATGGTGTCCAACATCCATTTTGTCACTGACACAACTATGTAAGCAACTGACCACAAATGAATTTAATAGTAAGTAATGGCTTCTTGTGTCGCATGCAAAACTGTATTTGTATCGCTGAGCTAGCGGAGTTAGTAAGTAATATAAAGCAGGTACTTTAATATGTACCTTGATCTTCGATTTTTTTATATGAACATTCCATCTGCTGCAAATGATACTCAAATTCTGAGTACGTCTTGGATCCGAAGTCTGTTTCAAACGAATCAACCTTCATGTACGATTCACATCCTAGAGGAAAATAATAGATAATAGAAAGAAATGCAATAAATATGAAAATGGCTCAATTTGTTTCAAATTACGTGTGATATTTTATAATTACATAAACAAAATAATCGGGATATTTTGAGTCTTTCGTTCCCCGCAGTACACAGTAATCCATGCATGAAAGTCGCGATTGCTGAACCCTTGCTAAATCCATTTGTCTCATCCATAATAACACATATATATATATATATATATATATATATATATATATATATTTATTTATTTATTTTTATAACAATAAGTAAGTACTGGCTTCTTGTCACAGTTGTGGACAGCACGTGACCGCTTTGAAGAACTGAAGAAATAAGACGAAATACATATTGACACATATACACTGCTGACACTAGTAATTGATTAAGTCTAGTCAAGCAATGTAAGACCTATGGACTGTTTAAAGCCACTTACTTTCGTTGGAGTTACTGGTGTTCTTTTCTATGTTTAACTTCAAATAATCCTTCGAGGAAAGCCATTTGCTAACGTTTTCATCGGTCATCCTGTAGCGGGGCGATGAAACACTTGGGCCCTCTTCACCGTACTTAGCTACATAATCGTATTTCTCTATTAGTTAAATAAAAATAAAGTGTTATCATAGAATTTTATATTAAATCTCAGCATTAATTGCGTCACAGCTGAAAATGGTAATATTACCTCATGTACCACACTCGCACGATACTGCCGGAAACAAGCTCACACACCACAAGAAATGCGACAATATAGTTGATAATTTGAGGCGACCTCGTGTAAGCATATTATTAACCATTGAGAATTATTAAAAGAAAAAAATTCGTTCTGAGTAGTTGCAATTAAAAGTTTTAGGACACAAATCTTAAAATTTCGTAGTAATAATCTACTTACAAGTCTAAACTGTGCGCTAAAGTAAATAAGAGGCTAAGAATTTTATGTGGTTGTTTTCTTAGGCATTAGTTTGGTATATTGTAAGTAAAATTTACATATTACTAAAACCGAGGACACAGTCAATCAATTACTAGCCTCTATAATTGATGCCTGAAATAATTTTAACGGCCATAACACAAAATCCCACCAGCGGTCTGGGAACGTAAAGGACATAGTTTCTTGTAACATTCAAATTAAGAAATATTTCTTATCATGTCAAAAAATTTAATATGGGGTTGTTGTGAGTTGGGCCTTGCGGACGACAAATATTTGGCATGTTCTTAATGCAATAGAGCTTACCATCTTAAGCGTATAAATAATGAAGCTAAAGGATTGTCTACATGGAAATGTTCTCTATGTTTGAGCTCTAAATCAAAAGGCGGGAAAAACGATATTACGCCTGTACGCTCAAACCCATCCGACACTAGTAAGATACCCCACAAAAAACGGACTGTTTCTTCTCCTGGTCAGGACCTAGCAGCACCGCTAACTTCGGATGATGTCCAAAAGCTTTTACAATCAGAAATGACTCAAACAACTCTTAAGAATTAAGACGACAATTGCCTCCACATTGTCTCAAGGGTTAAAAGCCATTAAATCTGAAATCTCTGATCTTAAAGATTCCGTAACTTTCATTAGTCAATAATACGAAGACATGAAGCAAAATTCACTAGATAATACCGAAAAAATTAAGAAAGTGCAAGAAGAAAATGACATATTAATAACGGAACTGATGGGTATAAAGCATACAATCAAATAGAGCAACTTAACTGGAGACTCAAATGGAACTTAATAATATTCAAATTCAGTATATACCAGAGAGTAAGACCGAAAATTTTGTACATATTGTATCGCAATTGAGGAGTTTCGTGGGGTGAAAGATTTCAGACGATAATGTTTTAAGCTGCACTAGGGTTGCCAAGATTATAGTATATACGCTCATAGCACCCGATCAAGAGCTATTGTTGTGCAATTAAGCTCACCTAGATTGCGCAACACGATATTAGCAGCGGTTATTAAATATAATAAGTCCAATACTGACGACAAATTAAATGTATCTCACATTGGAGTCCGAGGTAAAAAAAAGCCGGTTTTTCTTAGCGAGCACCTATCTGATTACAACAAAGCTATTCTTGTTGCAGCACGAGTGGCCACTGAGGACAAAGGCCACAAGTACGTGTGGGTCAGAAATGGCAGGGTCTACATGCGGAAAACCGAGGTCTTCGATTTTAAGTTTATAAGGGATTTTAAATTAAGTTAATTTTATTGTTTTCTTTATTTGCTTGCGTTCTTTGCACTTTTTGCATTAAAACTTTCTTCCTTACATATTTTTTTATCAAAACACAAGAGGTCTTAAAACTAAAGTAAATATTGTATCACGAAATCTGGCATGCTGTAACTCTGATATAACAGTTTTAATTGAGACTTGGCGAAACTCAAAGGTATCAACTCAGAATTATTTGATGAACGAAACTTCTAATTTATCTAGAAAAAAGAAAGACGATGGTGGAATTTTAGTAGCCTTTAAGAAAGGCATAATCTCTTAACGTGTCTCTGGTTGGGAGAGCGATTGTGAAGGTTTATTTATAGTCTTGACATTGAAATTTCTCCTAACGATAAGCAAATAGTTCTATGCACCTCCGCCTGTAGATAGATCGCTACTAAGTAACTTCGTGAATAATTGTATTCGTATTAAAGAGATTCACAATTTGAATACGCTTTTTAGGCAATATTTACTTAAGTTCCATAGATTGGACACGAGTTAACAAAACTTCAAATTCTTTTATAGTAGGCCCAGTTGAACACATTCTTATAGATTTTTTAAGTTTAAATATATTAAACACAAATAACAAAACATTAGACTTGGTTCTCATAGACATAGAAAACGTCGCGGTTAAAAGGTCGGATTTTAAACTTTACAGCGTGGATGTTTGTCCTTTCCTTCCCTTTTAGATATTAGGTATATCGATATAGTAAAACTAGTATAACGAAACTCAAACGTAAATCAAATGTAAAATTTAATTTTAACGAATGGGATTACGGTGCAAGAGATAATGTGGCATTGCGTGATCTTTTAGAAAATAATATAGATGTTAACGATAGTTTAGATATATTTTTAGATATGTTTTACGCAGGTGTAAAATTTACAAAAATCATATGGATTACTTAGCATTAAAAAACTCAATAATAGATGTGATAAAGTCTCCAAAACTTGTTATAATAATGAAAAAAAAAAAAAAACCGCGACTATATAGAGGATAAAATTGTGACTCCTCCTAAATTATTTTGATCTTTCATTATTCAGCCAAACGTAAACATACCCTGATTTAATATCAGATGGTAACAAAACTGTTACAGAAGGTGAAAATATTTGCAACATTTCCGCTAACTATTTCGCATCTGTTTACCTTGAAAACAATAATATAATAGATCATGAAACGAGTGACTATCTTTTTAAATTTCTCACTTTCACAATAATTGCTTAAATTTTTATATAAGATCTTAACAATTAAAATGGAGAGATGTGACATGATCGATCTCATTTTGTTACATAAATTACTTAATAACTACCTTCACTGTCTCGTCTTGTTGGCTCAAATTAAACCTAGAGTACCTTACAAACATCCGAGAAAACTCCTAAATCCATTTGCTCCTCCATTTTGTAGGACAGTTCTGGGCTCTAATTCTGCTGTACCCAGAATATGCAGACTCATTTACCAAATAATTGACACATTGGACATATTTGGTATTCGTATTAATAAATTTAATAAAGAATTAAAAACAATCGCGGCGAATAAATAGGAGCAGGTCTCGGTATCAACTTTTCATACTTCTAACATACTTCGAACATTATATGTCAATGATCATAACATGTTAAATCAAGTTAACAAGGTTAACTTGGTTTAACATGTTATGATCATTGACCAAATTAACTATAGTTTTACTTAATTATACACTTCAAAATAATCTTTCTACTCGATTACATCCTAACATTGTAAATGAAATGATAGTTTAAGATAAAATTATTTTTTCTCAACATAATCGCATGTGGTGCTTCCCTTAAATACTGGTTACACTTAGTTCAATCTACATGTATAGCTACCAAGTATTTTTAAGTATCAGTGTAACATTCGTTTGAAAGTCTAAATAAATAAAATAAAATAAAAACCAAGCAACTATGTTTTATTACTAATATTGCTCTATGATCATTACAGAATTAGAAATAGCGGGAAAGTGAGGCAGTAGAAGACTAAGGCATAATTATACAGATCAGCTAGAGAAAGGTAAAATACATATCGTACAGAGTGCTGAAGTGCTGTGGCACTTACCATTTGTATTCGACTTTGAGTTTTCAAACCTCATCGTATCATCAGAGCGAATTAATATTTCTGGAACGTCCAAAAAATCTGTTGGCACAATTCATATTATTACTTGAAGGACCCCCGCATCTTATAGGCTATGACTTCTTTCTCCTTTGCATGACATTCTAACAAAGTTCACAAAACACGTCAGCGTATAGGTCTTTGTATAGTCTTATGTGAGATGTAACCATTTCGTTCCAGCCTTATAATTAAACTAATGTTTGATGACAATGACAACGGCCATCAAAATGTTTTGCAGATGTTTATGGATGTCGATACATATAAATAAAGCTTGAACTTTAATTTTTTCTATAAATGCATGCCTGCTTGCCTGGACGGGATATTGTTTGGAACTGTTTTTCGAGGATGTGTATGTGTGTATGTAACTTTGTATATTTATGTGGTGTGCTATGAGGTCTTCCTTCACAATGAGTCACAGTGCAACGAAAGCCCCTGCGAAGCTTCATCAAGCCAACGAAGACAGTATTTTATCATTTTGTCAAGAGTTCAGGCTTTTCGGTGGTTTAACGCATTTTGAGAAGAAAACAAGTAGCTTGAAAATAAGTCACGAAAGGGAATGCCCACATTTTCAAGAACCAACTAAAATTTCGACCGAATCCACAATCTTGTACGTTCTAATCGTCAGTTACGGTTATAATGATTGATGAATTTCTATCACACCATCGTTTCGAAGACTTTCACCAAAGAATTGAGGGTGACAAAAAATTGTGTAAAAATGACTAAAATATTTCGCAACACCGAGAGTTTTTGCACAGTAAAATTTTTTGTGGCTGCTCAGCCTCCATATTCTCACTTTTGAGCCATTGTGACTTTTTTATCTTCTCGAAATTGAAAATTTATCTCAATGAAAATCATTTCGGGACGGTCAAAACATTCAAACGACTAAGCGAGCTGATGGTGGTTACAGTTTCGAAGTTCCAGCATTGTGATGAAGAGTGACGCAACCGTCTCCAGCGCTGTATGACTTCAGAAAAAAAGTCACTTTAAAGGTAACATTTAGAATTGTAATTATATTTGAATAAGCGACGGTACTATGGAATAAAGTACCTAAAATATATAGAGGTGACATATGTCATCTATATAGCGACTAGTCAACTGAGCAGAATATATTAGATTTTTTTTTCACATTGAAGAAATGTTTTAGTATGCATTTTCTTGTTCCGATGGGTTAAAAGACCGATGCGATCAGAGAGACGTCAGGTGCACGACCAGGGTAGGATATCGTCCCCCCACACTCCGTATTGCGGATTTAAGTACAGGTACTTTAAATAAGTTTAATTAATTCGTAATTTTAACGCCAGGGAACCCGCCATGCGCGAAGCGAAGTCGTACGTTGCCTGTTTCTTAGTGTAACTCGGAACCTCACAACTGTGATTTAACATGCACACAACTAGACCACGAGGCGTTGTCTTGATCACTTAATTTATACTCTATGTATATCTGAAGCAGTCGGATTTTAGTTTTTCATTGGAGTATTTGGAAATTATTTAATGTGTGGTGTCAATGGTGGTCTCCAATCACTCGGCATCTTCACTATAATTACGAAAGACTTGTGGCGTCCATACCGTTAAATATATCGATGTTTTCACTATGATAACGAATGCTGTAAGACGTGTGACGTGCATACCGTTAAATATGTCGCTGTTTTCAAACTCTCCATTGTGCACATTCCCAAGCACCGGTATAGGTCTGATTAGTTCCGTACACTTTGTGTCCTTAAAGCTTGTATTTACACTAGAATACATCTCTGAAATTGCATGTTCGATTAGTATAACAATACTCGTAATATCTGTCCCAACGAGTGGTAGTGTCATGTGTGATCATAATGGTCTGGCGTATTATAATCTCACGCGTCGACTGATGGATGGAAAAAGATATGTTTGTGTTTAACCCTTGTTTAATATATTGTATATCGCACTATCCTTTCTTCCATTTCCTTCCTTCACTGTTGACTCCCCTTCAGATTGTATATCTTGGAATATTTATATATTAATGGAAAATGTGCAATCTTTTATGCGTTGCATTAGTCTCCAATAGTTTAAGGCTAGACTGTAACTGCTCGTGACAGTACATCTTTTTCCATTAGTAGTGTCGTATTTTTAAAAGGTAAATTTCTTGAAGAATGCTACGTAGGTATTTCACGTTTTTGTTAATTAAAGAAAAGGAATCCAAAATATATTTTGTAATAACCTACGCGATAACATTGCAATATTTAGCACCGTAGAACATATAAAGTGGAACTAAAAAAACAAAAGAGACATGATCTACGTCTTTCACCTTCAATCAATCGAAAAGAAACGAGTAACAGAACAGTGTATGAACACACACTGCCGCTCGTATTGCAGTCTCTATGACTCGTCTACAAAAAACCAACATCCAGTGGAGTATGGAGCCGCGCAAATAAATGCGACGGCGGCATTAAATGTATTGCGCTTACACATTCGCGTTGCGGACTTTTGTGCGCATTCCGGCTCAGCGTAAACCAGGTTATACCGCACGAATTCGTTAATTTGTGTGGGAGTCCTATTACTTATATACTTTGCGTTTCAAACTACTCTTTGCAAACCTTGTTTTAGGTGATGAATCTGTTGCACTGATGAGAATTCTGGATGATTATCCTCTTGATATGTGTTAGAGTAGTCCTTGGTCGGGATGTCCTTACTATAGGAAATAGGCCGTGGTATAAGACTAGGTTTCATTTTATTTCCTGTAAAAATAATATAAATTTCAAGTATCTAAGATAATTTAAATTAACATTCCACATGGTACAAAATAATTCAACACGTTGCGAGCAAGAAGTAACGAACAAAATTTTGTTTTCCAAATCAGTCCTATTATTTCGGAACTTAAGAAATTTCAACGAAATCGGTCTAGCTATTTAGATTGAGTAGAGTTCCGAGATGAAAAACACACACAGAACAATTATGTTACGCGTCTTTATCGCCTGAATTTATGGCTTACCCAACTCATATACGGCTTGGATGGTAGTCACGGAACTACGGAACTCATTTATGGCTTGGATGGTAGTCACCTCATATTGTATGGGTAGGCATAATATAGGATTGAGATTATAGCACGACAATATGTAAGAGGTAGCGCACACTGTGTTAAATTGGTATGCAGCCGAATTGGGCCAGCGCGCCCGGGGAAGTACCTTGCTCTCACATGACTCCGACGGGAAGTAACGTTAACTCCGTCAATGTCGCGTTTGTGAGGTACTGAGATACCCCCATCCCATCTCAGGGCTGCACAGTACAAAAATGGATTACCCCAGGAGGGTAAAAGCAACGCTAAATAATCCCTCCCTGGGCCTCCATGCTCAGGTCCTGTATCTGAGCCTGAATACCAAGACTGCCCTGCTGTTTTTGCAACTTGCACTCCGATTCCAATGCTATCCAACACTACTTTGAAAGAGCAAAGCCGGCTTTATTTTCGCTGACAGAAACGCAGATATCTCTCCACGGATAGATTAATCTTGCGTTACCTACCCAGGGTATAAATTAGAACAATTTTTTATACCACGGGCTGAACTGTGTGTTTTTGTCGCAGAAGGCATATACTATCGTCGCATCTTCGACATTGAAGCCAAGAATCTTTCCCTCCTTATGCTGCGTGTAGCTATGACTACCCCCGCGTTTATGCGTCCTTATACAGATCTTTGTATGACTTTGCTTTGGAATATGGTTAGTCACAATTAGTATCATCGCCCACGCGAATCTCAGACGTGGAAGTTCAGAAGGAATACTCCTTCCCTGTTGGACCTCCTGCTATCCTCCCATCCGGACTGATACCTGGTTTCCGTCACTACTATTTTGGGTTCGTTGCACCACTGATACGGAGTTAAGTGCCGATTAAACGCAGAGCACCGCCAGGTTTTAAATGCTGTCGTCGCGTCTGGCTCTACAGGACAGCAGATTGGGATAGGAGCGGTTATCCTTCGCATTCTACACATATTTATTATTAATATTTGGGGCGTATTTGCCTCTCGCTGGTTAACCCTGACACCGTTGCGGATTCTATCGCCGATGTGGTGATTCAGGAAATGGAACTTAGTACCGATTAGTTGAAAGTCGCAATCTTGGTTTGGACGGACATGTAAGTTCGCACTTCGCCTTAAACTGAAGTATTACCAAGCGTATGCAGCAGCGGCGAGTACGCAGGACGAAAATACTACAACACTTAAGCAAAATTAGCGAGATACTAGTTGGCCTTGTTTCAGAAACTCGTGCATTACGGTCCCTCGCTAAGGCTGTTTTAGGGAATTTTGCTAAGCCATCCCTTCCTTCTTTGCACCGGAATGATGAATCTCTGGCCCATGCTTCCAAAGGGAATGCATACTATCCCGCGGTGTGGTTATTCGATGCCAAATATTATGGTCCGGTAGAGCGCCTTGCGTCTGTCCCTGGATATTCATAAGTCGATTGGGCCTGATGTGATCGCTCCGATTCTGCTTCAAAAGTGTGCTGCAAAGTTGGCGTCGGTGTTAACGGGCTTTTTCCGATTAGTCTACTCAGTTGGTGCAGTCCCCAGCTCTTGGAAGATTGGCTGTAGTACACTCGATCCCTAAAAAATTTGACCGCTCCGATCCATTCAACTACGGCCTACTGCGATAACGCCTTCGTTTTCCAAAATCGTAGAACCCATTATCAACTGCCAGCTCTTGAGACACTTATTTACTTAACGCACCGATGTGCGGAGGCAGTTGAAACTAAGGGGAGGCGTTGGCGGTTGGTCTGGATATAGCAAAGGTCTTTGATCGGTACGGTATTGGCTTAAAGCTGACTTCATGTGGACTTCCCGGAAAACAGTACAATTAGATCATATATAATAACTTCTTGATAAATCGTAGCATCAAGATAGATGGTGCATACTCCACACCAATTTTTTTATAATGCTGGTGTTCCCCAAGGCGGTGTTCTATCTCCTACGCTGTTTCTTTTACGTATCAATGAAATGCTGCGAAATAGTGGCCTTTGTTATGCAGATGATACCACTGGGGGTGCTTTATACACTGGCCATGCCAACAACTCGGGAAATTCTTGTGTCTAAGGTCGAAGATTTGTTATCCGTCTCGATAAAGTCACGAAAACTAAATTTAGTCTAACTTAACCCGCATAAGTCACAAGTTTGCGCGTTTATCGGTAAAAAGTCACCCTCACCTCGTTATCAAAACACCTACCTATTGACATCGGCTAGCATCGGAATACATGGTGTTGACATAGCAAGTAACGTTCAGTTCCGCGTTCATTTGGAAACGACAGCTAATTTGGACTCAATAAAGCTGGGTGTGTTCAATAGAGCGACGACGTACTTCAATCCAGCCCCTTAGATGCAACTTTACAAGGCCCACCACATATGTAGTACCCCCACCTGTGGGCAGGGCCCCGCAATATCAGCTCGTTTTATTTGACCGTATACAACGTAAGGCGACTCGAATCGTTGACGACCAAATTATTTCAGGACAGCTCGAATCTTTTACCGTATTTTCTATGACGAGTGTTCGGAGGAATTGTTCGGCTTAATATCAGCTGCAGAATTCGATCTACGGTCAACGCGACAGAGATCTAGTTTCCACGCCAAGCACTTTGGTGTCTGTAAATCAACAACAGTGCAGTTTAAACGCTACTTTATGCCGCGTACAACTATAATGTGGAACCAGTTGCCTCCCTCGGTATTTTCGATCCGATTCGACTTAGGGCTCTTCAAGAATTCCCATCAACGCGTCTGTAAGACAACAAGTCTTGCTCTCTCTCTCGTTTGATCTCTATATTATAAAAGAATACAATAAACTTAACATCGTATATCTAATGACGTTCCCGGCTGATATACCATAAATATTTCAAATATATCTAGTACAGTCACTACATAATATAGTCTCTACATTAAAAGCCTTCACGTTGGCCTAATTGGCATTTTATTGGCTGCACTAATTAGAATATTTCTTGTATTCTCTCTTTTACTCTGTATAATTGAAATGTAAAAAAGTTTTGTTACCTTTAAATTTCCTGAGAATTTCATCGTGTAGGGTCTTCCTCAAAGACGGCACATCAAAATCATTCATCGTATCTAAATCACATATTACTTGATTAAGAGAAATGAAAATAATCATACAAATGAAATTATAAAAATAAAATGAGAATATGTTGAGATTGATGATTTGGCCCGGCCCAAGTCAGGTTATATTTATTCCTTTTTACAAGCTCTTCCTTTTTTAATATTTTGCAATCATTTTGTTAGAGCTGCATTCAAGCAAGTTAGTTGCAACCTTTTGAATACCATCATCTAACTTACATATCCCCCTCCCTGAGGATCAGCGCGTAGTACAGTACAGTTATCACTTTGCGGTAGCATAACGTGGTACCGCAAAGTCAACCAGATTCAACGTATGACACTAACAAGTTCAAATACTTGTCATCACATGACACTCGTTAGTCTCTCTCCTATTTTCTGGGATGAAGATTTAAGTGCAAAAAATCAGCTTTTGCACACCCTACGCATGAATAATAATAATTTAGGGAATAAAAACCCCTTCTGCTAACTAAAAATGAAATGAAACTTCTAGTTTTTATCGCGCCTTGTCATCCGAACTGAACGTGTATACAAAATTTCAGCTCAATCGGTTGAAGAATTCTAGTTCAAAATTGAGATCAGAGATTCCACCCGAACATACTTAGATACATTGCAGTTTAGTAAATGATTTTAAGAACAAGGCTAGTTAAAAGCTGATTCTACAGTCGGGACACATATTTATTAAGAAATTTTTTTTCTTAATAAATAATGGGGCCCGACACGGCGATACGAAGCGGCTATTCTTTCTTTTAATTTCATTTGGAAGTCGGGTTTCTTTTGTTCGTTCAATATTTTTTTTATTTCTATGATATCAAATGGTTTCGGTATAAACTCCGAAAAAACTGTATATCATGATGGTGATGAATACACCAAATTGGCTTAAGTTAATTCGTATCCAGGACTCGTTCAATTTATTCATTGGTTTGCTTATAATTTGTATGTTGGAGGCATTACTCGTGGTGTTGAAATTAATTCAGGACACACTCAACAGGAGCCAATTCAATTTTAT
>JAFELO010000065.1:228176-289536 GCA_017140195.1 Eumaeus atala
GCTACATGATACCGTCGCAAAGTAACGGCTATGCTGCTTCGTTTCGTAGGGTTGCTAGTCGTCCGTTAAAGGGGAGGAGGGAATTCTCATAAGCATTGTGCATGTGGTAGTCTTTGCAAGATAAGCGAACACAAACACAGACTCGCCACTAAATCTTGTGTGTTATAGGTACTAGAAGATACCCGGCAAACGTTGTCTTGAAATGGAGTAGTCGAGTTCTATGTGAAGACCAGGACAGGCGTAGCGTAGGGCGCCCTCTAGCTAGACTAGTGATGACATACGCAAAGTACGTAGCGGCAGCAGACGGAGAGCAGACAATCGAGCTCAGTAGCTCTATGTCCAGCTGTGAACGAAAACGGGCTGGTGGCTATTGTAATCCCAAATCCTTACCGCCTCATCTAAGTAAAAGGCAGTGCCGTGCATGGCAGCAAATTTGGGCCGGTACGCCCACCTCTCGCTCACATGAGACCAGCGGAATGCAGGTCGTGCCGTTTATGTGTAGCCGGTAGCCCATTGGATGGGAGGAAGAAAGGAACAACGCATCACAATAATGCGGATATCTATGGGCATCGATAGTCAATAGGACTTTTATTTGAATCGTTTGCTTACTTTTGTATACTATAAAAAACTACCCTAAAACACTTTTTGTGATCCTACATCGTCATCGAATTATTGATTTTGATGTTTAACCTTTTCAGGGTTGTTAAGTTAAGGCTTATCAATTTTTGTGACGTATCTCTATACTAACATTATTAAGAATCAAAGGAAAGATCCGATCATAAAAATATTTCTCTATCAGGAAACCACACTCCTTAGGAGTGCCATAATATGTATAATTTTAACATTATTATAGAACAAAAAAACTAACGCCCAAGATAAGTGGCAATGCGATCGATAATGACATCTGATATACGAATAAATTAAATTATTATTTAATGCTGTTACGTTTCGTGAGAGTTTTTATGCATTCGTACCGGTTAAAATACATATGGCAATATTAGCTTGAAACTATTGTATCAGAATGTTTTACACTTACCTCGTGTACATTTAATATTAATCATTAAATATTACATAATATTTAGCTTGCCATGGCATGATTGCTTTAATAAACAGACCAGTATTAAAGAAAAGTTATTTATTTCCATTTAAAGTGACTTAATACATTTAATTTTTTTTTTAGTAATTAGTCTTTTTAAAATTGTGTAAATTCTTCAAAAATGTGACTGCACTGCGGCTTAGGTCAAAATCCATAATTGTCAAAACTTTTCTTCTATCAACAAAAAGTTTCGTTTCGAATGTGTATGGCTCTTTTCATGATTTAATTTGTAAGTGTTTTTCAGGAACACTTATATGTTCTTTGGCCTTAACCTCTTCCAGTTTTTTTATTAGATCCTCTTGAACACTGTCCACAATTTCTTTTAAATTTTTTGCTGTAAAAATAATTATACTTTTAATTTAGGAGTATATGGTAGAAGCAAGAACAACATTATCGTTGTCCTGTATTGAAAATGATCCCGGGCTGTCGCGACCGCCCATATATGCGACTAAGCAATGTCAATTAAATTATAATTTTAATGTATATTTATATACTTAAATTGCTATATTTTAACTTGAATTTTATTTTAGATTCTTTTTTAATTTACTTTCTATAAACGGATTTTGAATGACTATTGTTACTTTCTTATATGTAAAAATAATATTTGCAATTATTTGATCACTTATTGTGATGATGTTAAATTTTTCTGTTCTTGTTGTCAAATTTTCGGGCAAGTTCAAAGTTATTTTTAATAAGTAGTCTTATTTCTTAATTTTTATGTAATAATGTACCTAGGGAAAGGTATGGTAAGTCTTTCTGTTTATTTGAAACCGTATTATGAACAATTCAATATTAATCAAAGGGGAAAGAGACATTAATCAATTTTACATTCATTTTCAAAAAACAATTATTTGATCAAATATTTGATATATCTACTGGACTGATATTTCCTGTGAATGTTTAAAAATAAAATCATAAACCAAACCGTTCCAATCGGAATACACGCTACAAATTGCTTTATGAAGGGCGCAGTAAAAGCGAGCAAGTAACTTTGGTCAAAATTGTTTAACGTTAGACACTTAATTTTTTTGAAATACACATAACATTACCTGTTTTCTTATTGAACTCTTCAGCGATCAATGAAATTTTTCTCAACGTCGCCACGTGTTTTGTTATTTCTCCAGCAACGTCGCGTTCACTGGTTGTGTAAACGGCGATGTCTTTAGTTGCCACTTTTGGTTTCATTCCAAAATGTTGTAGTTCCTCGCTTTTAGTTATAGGCATTTCAGGTGTTTGGTGCGTACTGTTGTGCTGTGTGTCTTTGCTTTTAACAGATGTTATACCAGAACTTCGTTTGCGAGGTGGCATTTTGTCTGAATCTATATAAATAGTTTTTGGTGCAGAAATTTGTATTGGTGTAATCCTCGTCGGAGATTCTTTCTTCATTGGTGTCGTGACAGTAAACTGAATTGGCAATGAGTTTGTCAGACTGTTTACAATTGATTCTGAAATTATTTTTGACATTAAAGCTAGTGAATGTTAAGTCTTAGATTATATTTTATGAATATGTACTTACGCACAATGATACAGGATGCTTCACGTTGTTTCTTTTTCGACATAAACCTTCTAGTCAACTGTGACAGAAATGTGGAACATGTTGGACCTGCTGCAAAACAACAGAGAATTTGATCAGTTATTTTTAAAAGGTACTTCACACCTTCACGCCTATTATCCCAGAAGAGGTAGGCAGAGTAAGTCCAGTAGATATACTAGCACTCCCACGATTAGCCAAGGTACTGAGGCCCATGATGTCATAGGTGGCAGGACTATGGTCATTTCGGGCACATTCCAATCCCGGACAATGCATGCTCAGAATAATCTGAAAAACATTTCATAATAGTTGCTCGACCTGAGGATCGAATCCAGGAATACAAATAATTATATGAACCGTGATAAAATCCGTAAAAGTAGTTTTATTGTAATGCCCAGGATATGTTATAGTGCACAAATCTCTACGCAAACACAAGTGCACTCTGTCGCCTTATTCTCTTATGCCTGTGGGAAGGCAATTCGACACGACCGAACAGAAATCAGGCGCTGGACCGACGGCTTAACGTGCTCTCCAAGGCACGGGGGTGTGACACCGCCAACTCCCTATGTCCGAACTGTTCTTAGAAATTGCTGAAAATTAAAAATCATAGTAATACTTTCTTTGTCCGACCCGGAATACAGACCCGGGAAAACACATCTGTGACATGTGACATTGCGTGACAATCACGCTGTGACACACAAACAATCACAAAAATGCTGTTACATCATATTGACTTTGCTTATAAATAATTATTTTTCTTTTTAATGAAAGAATCGATAGTAAAAAATGTTTATGACTACAGCTTTAGCAAGACGTGTTTTTGTTATCGTTTAGTGCCAAGTGTGGATATAAAAGTGTTATTGAATGTAAACAATTACCGTCGCTTTTCTTCTTCTTTGACTGTTTTGGCTTGTCGGAATTCCTTCTGGCTTTTGATTTGAGATGACTTTCCATTGCTGTGTAATGTTGAACTGCCAACAATATTGATTTGTTACAAATATGATCATGGTTATGGATGTAGAACGCTACCGTTAATATTTTAATAACAAATATCCTTAACGCGTAGTTCTAACCCAAAGTTAACTTTTAACGGAATAGAAGTAATTTTCTGTTATTATACATACATAAAATAGACATTCTGTAATATATGCCTCTTTGTACTAAAACCGTTTGATGGTTTTGGTGTGAAACAATGCATAGGTACGTACAAACATACGTAACTATAATGTTAATGACTTCGTAATGTTTTATTTTATAATAAGGTTGTAGATCGATTTTAAATTAGTATAAGATTTTTTTCTGACTTTTCTACACAAGTGTTCTTCTAGTAAAAACTAAGAATTCCTATCCAGACGTAACATGGTCGACGCTAAATTGAACAAGTGCTCATATGAGACCCTGAGGACATCGGGTCAAAGGACAGATTAAAATGAAGTAGTTGCTGGACACTTCTCTAGAAATATCTACATATTTTTAGTAAAAAGTAATGCATTTGTGTTAGTTTTCTAATGTTATGACTATAAGCACACAAGGAGACCATTGATTTACAAAAATACAAGATACACGATTACATACTTCGTAACTGTAATCATCAATGGTTGTACATTTTTGCAAAGTTAAACTATACTTGCATGACTTTAAGTTGTTTCCAAACCAGATTCTATTTGAAAGAAGCGCATAGTTTAAACATGTATTTTTGGAAAGTCAAGCTAACGCGCATGATATAAGTTGTTTTAACATATGTACGTGCTTTATATGGACGGTTTTATGACGCTGAATTCGTATCTACATATTTTTTAGTTAATAAGGTATTCCTAGGAAATTATGTACTCTGGTGACCTAAACACAATCTGCCTATTACCGAATAAGCGGTCACATCGAGAGTAGCATGCTTTAGAAAGAGAGAGAAGGCTTAGCCCTTCTCCTTCTACAGCATAATGTATCGGTATCGTAATGCTGGGTCTCCAGCCAGCTCTACTCAGCACAAATACCAGTGGATCGACTGGTGTATATTCAAAGATGCTTATTAACAACCTGTTTATAAATAGGAAAATGATTAAAATGTTTATAAAACGCGCGACGTCTCTATAACAGTCAATGATCATTTAAATAATTGATTACCTTATAAATTTAGGGGAAGCCCCGAAACCCGAGACTTCCCGGTTTATTTCACAATGTAAAATATAAATGTTTATGTTTCTTTTCAAACACTATACAAATTTTGACAGCCGTGTCGGTATGGTTACTCATTATAGTATATGTCAAAACATGTTTTTTAATTTTAATTCAAACTAATAGACAAGGTAATAATTTTTAGTAAAGTTTTACTTGTACCGAATTACCAAGTGTCAATTTAAAGATAACTACATCTAACCTCACCACGGATCAAGTAATGAAGCGGCGTTGGTGACTAGTATCCCTGGGTGATTCCAGACATGTTTAAAGATGTAAACTGATTTTTTTTTCGGAGGGACCTGATTCTGGTTGGCGGCGCTTGTCCAGCCTCAACAGTTCGACTAACTACGAAGACTTTTGTGTCTTCAGGTTTAGGGAGACGATAGGGGGACAGACCCCCTCTTTTCCCGCAGATGGGAAGAGATGTACAGGGTTGACTGTGGGCGTACCCTATAGTAACCATTTTTGGGACCGAAAAGGGGGAAGCGGTCCCACTCCACACACTAGTGAACGGCGCGCTCACGATGCCGTTTAAGTTGCGGTGCCGTGGATAATGATAATTGAGCTTGTTTAATGTTTGGCTTATCTGAGGTGGCCGGCCTCGTCACCTCCCCTCTGACGGAAGGGGGGGTGACGAGGCCAGCCACCTCAGATTTGCGATTGCGATTTGCGCTACAAATCAGTAAAAAGCCGTATTCTTAATTTATTTATTATTACAGCTCTCTAAAGTCGGGTAAGTTTCCACCAATCTAAACTCTCAACCTACGGATTCGAACCTGGGCTGGTTTCCGTAAGCGGTGTGTGAGTTTGACATTCTGTCAGTCATACGATATAACTGTGTGACTATATGTAAGATTTCATCGCTCGACCGGTACGAGCGGTGTATATGATATTGGTTCTTGCAGGAAAAATGCATTTACGCACCATCCAGCCGACTCAAGGGGGTCTGAAGTGTGTGTCGGCCTCAGGTCGTGAAGCGATAGCTACTACCGACTAAAAACTGCTATCCGTTAGTTGGCCCTATTGGCATTTTACAGCGGGAGCGTGTCTTGGTGTTTCTTTGTTTGTGTTCTTGGACGGACTCAGCTACTGCTATCGCGATCGCGTCGTCGGCGTCGTCCAATATGTGCTTCGGCCGACGGTGACGGGAGTCGGTTAATAACGTCGGGTCGTATTCCGATTAATTTATTTTTGTGATTAAGGTCACGGTCAAAGAACTTTTGCGACAGCTCTTTAAAGTGTCCTTTAATCGAGGTCAATTTTAAGTCACAATGTAGGTCGATGTTTCGGAAGTACCACGTGCATCCAGTACCCAAGCGTAACAATTTATTTTGCATTTTCTGCAAACGTTCTATTTGGGTAGGGGATATGTGCGTGAATGCTGAACTGCAATACGACAAGACCGGTCGAATGCATGTAACACACGAAGTGAGCTTATGTGCCCTTTTGCTCTCTTTGTTTATAAGAGGATAAACTTTAAAAAGGACATATTGTGCCTTTTTCAGAACGTTATCCATGTGATTCTAGAAGCTCATCGACCTATCGAGAGTCACTCTCCAAGTATTTCACCGTCTCTTCTCTAGGTATCTCGTATACCGTAGTGCAGGTTGGGAGGCATGTTTCCTCGTCTACGCGAGGGGTGGTTTCGTGAGAAGAGTATGGACTTACTCTTCTCCGCATTAACCTCTATTCTCCATTTTAAGGACCATTCACCGAGTTCAGTGACAGTCTTTTGTAGTAGGTTGGCTCCGTAGTTGGGGAGGTATCTGATGTACAGTGCGGTGTCATCCGCGAACATCGCCAGCTGGACGCTGGGGTGTCGCGGTATGTCACTAGTATACAGATTGAAGAGGGTGGGAGAGAGAACTGATCCAAGCGGACAACCGGCTCTGAGGGGACGAGGGGAGCTGTTTACGATCAGTGCCAGCTTCTCAGGTAGTCCTAACTGGTATAGTTTGAGATGAGGCCTTGATACCAAGTCTTGTCAAACGCCTTTGCTACATCAAAGAAGACAGCGCCCATGCCGCGTTATTCCATCGGGCCTGGGGGCCCTCTTTGAGCGAAGGTTCTTTATTAGATCCTTTAGTTCTTCTGTGTCCGTCAGACGTATGACCTCATAAATATCATCCTGTGGCACAGCCAGTCGGGCCGTTACTATACTTTGTGCATTGACTCTCTAGTGTGTCGGCTAGACACTCCGCTTTTTCGTCATCCTCTAGTGCAGGTAAACGATTTTCGCGGTTTAGTGGTGGCATTTGAGCCACCGGTTCGGATTTCATAGCCCTCGCTAGTGGCCAGTAGGCCATACTAGACGGATATTGTTCGCTGACGAAGTGATCCCATCTTCCGTTTATGAACTTGGGTATAAACTGAACCTGTTATAAGAAGAGGAGAGAAGAAGACGAGAGAGAAGGAGAATACGAATTTGCGAGAGAGAGCCTCGCCTCTCCCTTGAGTTGTGGGTTTTCGCCACTTTGGTGTGCAGCGAGCCCCACATACCTTCGGACCCACCCAGGGCCGGTGGAGTTTACAAACACTGTATACTACAATGAACTGATAAGTACTGACGATGAAATCTTACTATGTGTTTTTGTCAAAATCTAACTAATAATAGAAAAGTATGACGCCTCTTACGTAGATTTTTTCTTTTTTTTTTATACGAGAAGCAAGCATTTGCGCCACATCGGCACACCGTGAGTGGGGCGACGAAACAATATGAGAGTTAGAACTCGCTATTGGAAAACCCGGAAAACCCCACCCCACTAAAATATCTTGGAAGCTATCAGCCGCCTTGGGAGCATGAGATGACCCCGGATCTATTCACAATAGAGTAACCTCGGCGACAGGCTGGGTCCTCATTCATAGGATCCAAACTAATACAAAGCCACGGCGGATTCGTCCGGATCGTTTCTCTGATGACTCCCGCCAACGGTGGGACCGTGCAATGGGACAGGCGCCCAACTCGTCCCTGGTCCGCATTTATGTAGATGAGTAATATAAAGTTGACTTTGTAAAATAAATGCGGTTTTTGTAAATACCTCATGCTCTACCACAGTGCCGCAGTACCAAGTGTCCATGCGGGTTCATTACACCATCAATTCCGGCAGTGAACCTGGCCATCACATAAATGTCCTTTCTGTCAGTGAAGAGAAACGCCTTAAGAAATAGCGAATGTTATACAGTGTTTTTGGACTACCGGCGCCAAAAATCACAAACCGCACGAATCAAACCCGCACATTTTGTGGTGTCATGTTATCGAGAGGTACCTGATTCTACGTGTTGGTCAAATCAGCTCTATTGCGACATGTCACGACCTCTAAATACTAAAGTACAGAAGTCCTACGGAAGGTGCTTTGGATATACCATGGATTTTAATACTTCATATTCACAAATGTTCCGTTTTTACTTTCATAATCCGTTAGCATAACAGAATTAGCAAAATCATAACGGATGATGGAAGAAAAAAAGTACCTTCATGCCTGTGATCCCCGAAGAGATCGGCCGGTACATCCAGTCCAGTAGATATACTAGAACACCCATGAAGTCTACGGATGATGGAGATACGGGTAAAAGAGATAATCTTCAAGATACTTCCATAATGGGGCAGGCAGAGAGAGAATAGTGCCATATCTTACATAGCCTTGTCTCGCTTCCTATGCCTAGATTATTTTCTTCAAATTAGGATGCAGAGTGCGAAGACTTTCACCTTCGGATCGTGTCGTAAAATGACAGTTTTTTTTATAGTACAGGACTCCTGCCTGCATTCCGTCCACTGGGTTGGATGGCACCGGCTGCTCACGAACCGCATGGAACGCGAAGGCATATCTGTCACTTCATGGCGGTAACATATGAGTGAGGTACAACCTCGGTCGTACCGGACCGTTTCGGGTGTATTCTACTGCGACATGTCACTACCTCATACTCTTAGCTAGGACTCTCTAGTTACGCTAATCAGGGAAAAGTGAAAACTAAGACAAATATTTATATTATGTATTTGTTTCAGTATTTTCAGTGTTTATCACCCTGGCACTTGCGTCCATTTATTGCGGTTTAGGCAGCGAAGATACTGGTTTGGGTGGTCATGGTTTCTAGAAAACAGACATAATGTAGTAATTTATAAATATGAGGGAAGTAAAAGTTCTTCAATTATACGAAACGCTATGAGAGAAAGAGATGAACATTTTCTCTCTTTAATTTTTTGTAATATGTGAGACGCAGGTATGTCTTTTTCTTTTTTTAAATTATATCTCCCTTTAAACAACCTTTTATCACGCCCGATCGAAATATTCGTAACGCTTTCGTTACAAATTCACCAGCTCCTTAGTCAAGAGTGAGCAAAAAAGTTCTAAGTACGATCACAAGTTATGATCGTGTGTAAAATATTTTTTGACACTTTATAAACGGATTAAGTGTAGAGATTCATCATCATCATCGTCATCCGACATAGTCATAGTCCTCAACCCAAGAGCGCCATTAGTCACGACACGAGCCACTTGCATCCACTGGCTCCCCGCTACTCATACGTTTTTGCTTGTTTCAGGGCGCTCATCTTTTGGGAGTACTCGTTGGACTTGAATTTTTTTTTTAATTTTGTGTATGTTAGAAACATTTTAAAGGTTTTTACGCTATGTACTATCACGATACAATCCGTAGGATCGGAGTTATGGAATTGAAACAGGAAAAATTGGAGGGGAGGAGGAGAGGAGTGCATCTTTACTACTATGGGCGTCGGTAGTAGTCAAACGGTTCCAATTTACCCGTTCCCCCCCCCCACAATAAAAAACGCATACAGCTTGAGAGGTATTTTCTTTTCCCGGGTTTTCATTTCTTTCAGCAAATCGTTTTGAATCTGGTATGACTGGCCATGCTGCATTGTCTTCTGAAAATTACGTTGTTATTTAAATGATTTTTAGTTTTGGATCCATTTCGACGGAAAAACAGAAGGTATAAAACCAGTAATCGCACCGATAAATAGTAATATTAGTAAGAGATAGTGCCATACTGCATTGCAGCGGAATTGGGCCGGTACGACCTCTTCACTCACTCTCACATAATACCGGCGTAAAATAAGATCTACGGAGTAAAGTTTCGTGCGGTGTGCGAGTAGCCGGTGCCCCATTGGAGGGGAGGAGGACAGGAGGCAAACGTATCGCCATAGTAATTATGCTGATGTCCATGGGCATCGTTAGTCGTTTAAAGCCCTCTCTTATAAGGCAATGTTTTCGTTATAATTAAATCCGCATACACTTTGCATCGATCCTCGATCACCGGCGATTACGAATATTTAATTATTATAATTTTCATAATGAAAAAGTTACTACTTTTGTCCCTGTATTAATTTTAGACGTAGAAGGAATCATAGTATCTGCATCAATTGTTACAAAATGCACCACTGAATGACAATAAATCTGACATCTGACAGCTGAGAGATGTCAAATAGTAACACTAGACGCCAGCAGCTGAACAGATAACTTGCGACTTACTATTTACGAAATGATAGCTGTCCCGAGCATCAAAAAACTCTTCCCTGGCTGTTACCACAGATTCGCAAAGCATGCTTGAGGACGAACCAGTTGTCTGAACTACTGGTGGATTTCGTTTCTTTCTTTTCTTTTTTATTTTACCGTCAGTGCAAATTTTTTTATTCTTGATAGTGTCTTTTTTCACTTCCTGGTACTCAAATACTACTCGATCCGATCCAAATATGCCTTGTTCTGTAGAGGGATAACAAATTAATGATTTATTAATAATTTAAGTGTGTCACGTCATATCACTGATCTGAGGTATATTTTTTTTATTAATTACAAAATCCACAGACTTTAGGCTAAATACAATTATCATCATTATCAGCCCTTATCGGTCCACTTCTGGACATAGCCTCCCCCCTAATGATCGCCAAGACGACCGATCTCCTGCTAGTTTCCTATATATTTTTAAGCGTTTTATTAATATATACTAAAGTACCTTTAATCTAATTACCTAATTGTTTGTTCATAACACCTTTAATAACGACATTATGCTGCCGCTAGGATGAAGGAAAACATAAATAAATGGTAGGCCTGGAAATCAGTGTCTGGCCAGTACCTAGTCCTGACTAAAGCTGAGGTCGCACCGTTTTGTGGAGCACACTGGTGCCAACGTTGTCTTGATATACTCAAATAGTGTCAAATGTACACGATTCTGTTTTGTTTTTATTACCTTCAGTGTGTTTATCACAAATAAACCTACTATATATATGGATGGCTGATACCTATATATAAAAAAATAAAACATATGGGGTAAGACTAGAAGACATCAATATCACATGTTCACAAAAAACTAAATCAGGCGTGTGCTGCAAAAAAAAAAAATAATTGAAAAGACTACGAAGTACATTAGGCGATGCTTTAGTTCCACTGGGAGTAGTGGTAATGGTGGCGTGAACTATGTTTGTTGATAAGGATTAATATTGTATATGATTTATTCCATAATTGAGCAAATTATCCTGTAAGTATCGCGGACTTTTCTGTAGATCTATAAAAGAAAATCGTTTCCCTCATGCATTGTTTTGTTATATAATATGAAAGGGTTTCGGCAGTGCTTTCTAAGAAACATCACGAATTATTCTCTCCAAATATCCTCGCAATATTATGTACCTAATTCAAAATTTAATTAGACTTATTATTATATAAATATTTTTGAAATTTCTATCTTTTTATTAGGGTTAAGATGCTTTTGCTCAAAGATACGGAACTCACCATGCTCTGAGTTGGAAGTAGATTCAGCTGATTCATTATTTTCGTCTAGATCTGGAATATATTATGTTTAACAAATTTATTTATAGACTAAACATATCGTTGACTGAGAAAAGTTGACAGTAAGTTGTTGATAACAACACTTAAATCTGTTGGCTCAATATTCTTATAGGATATTTTTGAAGTTATTTTTATATTTCCTTTGGCGCGTTAGGGAAATGTGATGAGCATTACGCCAAAGAAGTATAACATCTGACGCGTATACATAAGTACACACACACACACACACACACATACACACACACACACACACACACACACACACACACAAACACACACTTTTTATATTATATCTGAATAAACTTCAATGATTAGCGATCGGGGACGGGGGACGGGGATTAGGCTGTCCACGATCCGTTAAAAACGATCTACGATCTGATACCAGCGTAAAGTGACATCACTAGCGTAAAGACACATTGCCAGAAGATAACAGATAACCTTGAGAAACTAATTGTATTAAGAAATATGGGAGGGGGGAGGGGAAGATCATGGGACCGTACAACGACACGGTGATCTGACCAAATTAGCCTCATAACGGGACTATGTGTGCAGTCCCGAGATCTAACGTTAGAATTGAATGGAGACGACCTATCAATGTCTTCGTGAAGGTTTTCCAGGATGGGCACGACCTTCAGAAATGAGAATTACGACAGTGTCGTCAGGTTCGATAGCGGCATCCACCATGAACCATGATTTGATCGCTGGGTAGCCCTAAATAAAAAGCTACAACTACCTTTTAAAAAGAATTTTTGTCTGTTTATTTATTTAGCTGTTCCTTAAACCGTGCATCTAACTACTAATCTGTCAGAAAGACTACGACCACGTGGTAGCGTATAAAATGAATTAGAAAAGATTTTACTCGGCTGAAACTGCGGGGCAAAACTACTCACAGTATAATACATAAGATTTTGTGTAAAAATACTTAACATGGAGGATTTTTCAAGTTTTAACTTCACTTAATTTTTTCAATTAAATTTTTCAACATTTAATAAAAATATTTTCTTGAATAGAGTAAATTTTACCAAACTGAATGTTAGAGTAAATTTAAATATTTCTTTTTAGCAAATTGAAACAGCTTCGTTTAAAAAAATGAAATTTTGAACCTGTCATTATAGCCGAAAAGATGTAAATTAATGCCGAGTAAATTTGTCAATGTCTTGCATAAGAATTAAACACATTGGAATGTCTTGACTCAAATGTTGTGATATTACAAACTTGATTCTAGGAGATTAATTATTTAATAAACCGACGATTCGCGCTAGCTCTACCCGTGAGTAACAGGCGCCAAATTATACCGTTAAATCCTCACCGGGAATTCAAAAGAGAAAGCCGTATGGAAATTCGTTGTGCAGATTATAAGACAATCGCTCACACACGAACAGATTTATTAACGCTGGCGATTGCTCCCCACTTTCAGTGTGCTATAGCGTGATGTTGGCATTTGTAATTCTTCAGCCAATTTTCATTCCAAGAGGCTCCACAGTATAAAAACAAATTAAGAAATCACACAAAAATCCAAATAGGTACATAAAATTTTACAACATCATACTATATTGATGTCTTAAGTCTGCGCGAATGTTATTCATTACAACAAAACTACTCTTACAGATTTTATCGTGGTTTATTTAACAACCCGTGACCATGGTTGCTGTATTTAAAACATATTCGATACCTTTCAATACATCTATATTCAAAAAAAGACATCATAGAGTACATATTATTCTCAGTAGAGTTTCTATACACATAGAAAAATAAGAAACTACCTGTATATCACGTTGTCTACTGGCAAGCATATTCAGATGCTAATCGAGAAGGCCGAGTCTAGGATTGTTCCAAAATTAGAACAGTCCCAAGGAAGTAATAGTATAGTCTTTCCAAGAAATTGAGCGGTGTTACAACCAGACGCACCGTAGTGACCGGGGACTTGGAGATAGATACATAGACTCCTCTCTTGAAGATCCCTCAGTCGTATCGGTCCAGTAATGCCGAAGAGGGTAGCTGATTATGTGAAGTAGTGTGTGGGAAGAAATTGTGCTTAAAACGCACAGTTGAGGACTTCGGAATATCGAGACAACATGTGTTAACATCCATGACATAGGCGGGATTCGAACACGCAAACTCTGGCGTGACACACGGACTAACCACCACGTTACCATAGCAGGTCGTCAAAAATTAAAACTATTTTCACTCTTTTTTGAAGAACAGTTCATTTAGACTGCATTGACATTCGTTTTATAATGGCCATTATGCGACTCAAATTACTACGACTATAGTACATGTGATGAATGAACGAATCAGCCTATGGCCGTCCACTGTTGAACGAATATATGTATTTAAAAATAATAATGTCCTAACAAAAGCAAACGTTTCCCTTGCAAGTAACCAGGCAACAACGATCACTGCCTGTCGCCTGGAAACCTGCCTCCGTTATTTGGGATGGAGATGAGAGACACTACGGTCATTCGGGCCGTAATGAAAAAAAAAAAAATTGTGATTAAACCCTTCACAAAATCACTCTCGCCAGTCTGCATCGTTCTTTTGCTAGGCAATACACATTTTGCCACTAGTTATATCAATCCATTCCTTTGAAGAGAGATATAAAAGAAATATGAAAATAATCTAATTTTAGAATTTAAATTTAACTAACCAGATTTTTCCATGGTTTGTTGTTATGTTTTTTTATGTGACTTTCTAAATATTTATAGCATTTATATTTCTAATTCATTTATGCATGTTCTTGACGTTTATGAAATGACTTTATCTTTGATGTTTTTGTTATTTTCTGTCGAGTCTATTGTGCTAGTAATATGTAGAGTCGACGCTGCAGAGGAATTTTAAGTTATTCTTATACGTAGGATTTAATTTGTTACCATTTGTACCATGAATTAAGTTCAAATTAATGAAAACATTAAATTATTTAAACATTAAATAATATAATATAATATAATATAATATAATATAATATAGTATAGTATAATATAATACAATACAATACAATACAATACAATACAATACAATACAATACAACACAATACAATACAATATAATATAATATAATATAATATAATAATATCTGCGGACTTATCACATCATGTCAGCTTAGTCCTATGGCAAGTCTTAAGGACTTGAGTTATTGTATTGTACCTACAGGTACTAGAGAAAGGAAATATATGTAATATTTTTTATAAGTTTAAGAAATTTTATATATTTAGAATCCTTATTATAGAAATACAAGTAATACACAGACACACAAACATCCATGGCCTAGGTGGGATTGGAAACCGCTCCCTCAGTCGTGACTCGCGCACTAACCGTCATTTTACCAAATGAGCCAGTCGGCGTCTCATTTTATAAAGCAACTTTATAATAAAACTACTTTTACGGATTTTATCGCGGTTTATTTAATTATTTATCTAGCCCGACGTTTCAGAAGCTTTACAGCAACCATGGTCACGGGTGGACAGTCCACCCGTGACCATGGACGTTCGCGTAAACTTAAGACATCAATAAAGCAATTTTATCGAGCATATATATATCCCACAGTTCGAGATTCAACGACGCAAAAATTGTTATTCCAAAGTTGTTCAACGGCGAGTGAGTAAATTGCCGTCGACGGCAAATGATACTTATTATTGGACTGAGCTCAGGCATCTAATACCCAAAGAGCCACAATACCACTAACATGTTAGAGATACATTGTTTTATAAAACATATCGCAAGTGGCTATGTTATTGACTTAAACCATCCTCTTAGATTGCTCCATCCAGGGATGAAAGTCACATTAAAATTCGATCAGTAAAATTTAAGGAATTCGATTACATACAGACTGCATAAATATATCACAGAAAATCAGTTTGAGGCGTACTATAAAATACTAAGGTCATATATAGATTTCCTGAGATGCTGCACAGGATGATTAGTGCATGACACTACCGCGTCGCACGCAGCATGGCACTACCTCCTTCTAAATTTTACCCTATTATTTTTAATATTCAATACACACCCACACATAGCGCAGTTGCGAATATTTATTATAAACCACATTGAAAAACAAAAACTTGTGCAACCTCATTGTCGGAGTTAGGAACTTATGTATATGAGGATTTGATTGAAGCATTTAGTACATTTTTATTTTTATCATCTGGACATGGGCAGAGCTGTACTGACCATATTCTAGACGGATTTTATGCAACGAAAAAAACCAGTACAATTCTTTGTGTATTCTTTACGCTTACTTCCTTCCTCCTTTCCAATGAGGCATTAGAAAAACAAAAACACAGCTGTCACTATAACGACAGTATCCAGATAGAAATGAGAATGCTCTTTGATAAGGAATATTCAGATCTAAGTATAAATTTGATCTATTTGAATCAACTCTAATAACATGTTCAAACCGTCATTAGTGACACGAACACATGAGGATGCTTCATGTCTCCAATAAACAAGCCAGACGCAAAGCCAGGAAATGGATTGAATTTCGAACCATCCAGCCAACTCTCCTAATAAGATTAACTCAATATAAATGATGTATCATTCATGCTAATGACTGATATTGTAGGCACTATACACTGACAACATAATAATAATAATAATAAAATATGTGGACTTACACTTACGTCACGCTAGCCCTGTTCCAAGTACCCTAAGTACTTGGTCAGGGCTAGGCTGACGTACGTACGGAAATATATATATATAGAATATAGAAATAGACATAATACATAGAAAAACATCCATGACCGAGGCGGGATTCGAACCTGGGAGTGCTGACGTAACACGCGGTCTAACTCCTCGCTACCAACTGAGCCAGCCGGTCGCCAGCATTGAGTAAGGATTTTTTTCGGACCCGAAGTCATGTTGTGGAAGCGAAGAGAAGCCCAATACAGCTTCCTCAGATTGTTATGAGTGTTCGTCGAGTGACGTGACTAGGTTTGGGGTCGAAAGAGAGACCTGTCCCCCCTAACTCCCGCAGTTGGGAGAGATGTAACCATATATAAAACTAGTTTAACTATTATTATCATGGCGAGAGGGACGGTGAGGTGCCTTCTCCCTCTGACGATGGAGGCAGCTCGCGCGCGGTAGGTAAAATGCCCCCGGAGCTAACGTGAACGTTTGGCTCCTGGAGAGGAGACGGAAAAGCGAGTAAGGATTAGTACGTACCGACAGAATGATGGTGATTACGCAGAGTCTCTTCATCGCGTGCCTTGCGAACTTTGATTTTACATATATACTACAAATATACAAATTAAAATTTTAATAAGAGGCATTCAAAGTTGAATTTCACTTTTTAGTGAATTAGTTACATCATCACCGCCACACCATTGGTCTGCGCTGCCCATAAGAATAACATATGACGTTGGCATGTGATTTACGTCCGTTGATCAATGTCACCCCACCCCACTATTTTCGTCGCGACAAGTCATAACTCACTGCACCCTAATAAATCCGTCTACTGTAAGCTGATGATGAATGTGTATCGATGATAGACGATAATATTTTAACACCATCGTTGGATGTCAGCCATGAACTATCTATGGTGCTCCTAGTATATTAGCAACATAACATCCTGTGAATAGGGAGAATTGTGAATCGGCGAATCGGTAGGGATCGGAATGAATGCTTTATGTATTGTCCGATGCTCGGATAATTTCACAACTTTTTGAACATCTCTGTATGTGCGGAATTTAATTCAAAATGAAGAAGGCTCCAGTCTTTCTGATATGTTCTACAAAGGTAAATTTATTTTCTAACATTAAACCTAAATATATAAGAGTACTCTTACGTTTAATCAACATGTTGTTAAATTTAATACATGGATTGATTGTAATGAGATTTATAAAAAATTTGAAGCGTCTTGTGCGGTGCGAAACGACTTCTACCCAATTTGACATTAAATTCAGGCACAGCTTTGATTTAATCCCTAATTCTGAGCGTGAATTTGCGTGAACTAAAAATGGGCCGGCGTCATCCTCGTACACAATGACGGGGAGGTGATGAAAACACATGCCATATTCCAAAAGTAAGGTGATAATATTGAATCCTATGGCCAGCTTAAAGCCTAACTTTTCATGTATGAGAAGTAATCGAACCGCAGTTTTATTGTGCCGTTTATGAAGTAGGAATTTTCGAACTTATAACTTATACTAGAACTACATATCATATCATTGCCAGAGGATCTGATATGGACTTTAACTTCCCATCATTAATTTATAAAAGTACAGAGTCAGCGTCTCAATACCGTCTGTATAAACTGTGTGCACATGTCATGTATTTTTGTAAGTCAATGCATCCCATGCACACAAAGTTACAGGAAGCATCTAGTCTTAAATAAACGTAAGCCCTGGAAGTCCCTTAGCGATCTGTCTCTAGTAGGGCCCATCACAGGGCGAATTATTTATCGAACACCTCGGCATCCGGAATTGTTTTCCCGAAGTCGTTAAGTGGATTTATTCTTAGTTAAGAGCGAAACAAAACAGCGAAATTTATGTTTGATTAGAAAATAATTACAGCTATAAATAGCCGATAAAATATTGTGTTACTAAGGGCCGCATTTACAGGTTACAATTAGCGAAGTTATACGAATACATTTATTTGATAGTTAATCATATTAATTAAGAATTTCTAACGGGAAATTGTGCAGCCGAATTTTCTTATAGCATAGCGGGACGAACGAGCGATATGCGCCATTTCGTGACGACCATAACATCCACATTGCACAGAGATGCGTTGGTCTGAGCTGGGACAGTTATGACAGATAATATGTATATATATTTTTAACAATGGGCTTTCTTATTTCCTTGTACGTCATATGTGTCTATAACACAAATAAAATTCATTGTATTCTGCTTTATTTTATTATATTCCTCCACCTCATCACAACCAGTGGTGGACCAGCCACTCCCCAACCGCAGGAAACACGACAGCATTTTATTACTATTTATATCATTGACCGAGAGGTCCCCCTCGGTCGTGTCACCACACTTCGGCAGCAATGCATCATGGGACCTACCTCTTAACTACATAGCAGTTATTGGGTTCTCAAATGTGCTCGCACTCACCTCAGGCCATTTACCTCTCGTTTGCCCCTTATAATATTAAAAAATATACTGCACTTCGTACGATACATAAGGTCCCTGAAAACACATATAGTAAACTATATTATTAACGGGGTAACATTTTGTTTTCGAAAAGACCTACCACTGGTGGCATTTGCCAGAACAGTTCATCAAACTAGCGAAGGCTTTTCTGTCTTCCAGCTTAGGGAGACAGAGTCTCTGTTTTATGTAGAGGGGAAGAGATGTACCATATTCGGTGTAATAAGCGAGGAACGTTAATGTATGTCGAGAACAGCTGGTAAAAGCTTCATCGCGACCAAACAGACATACCGATATATATCGGCATCAATCAATCAAAACACACATTTTATATACGATTCCACCGTCGCAAACTTTCCACTTTCCTCTTCTAGTCAACAAGCTAGGGCGATGTTTTAAATTTAAATTTAGCATTATGCGTCAGTAGCACGTGTACATGCGGGAAAAGTGATGTTGGCCTCATAAATTCGAAGCATTTTGTTTTCTCAGCTCATATTTGTATTGGTAACGTCTACCATCTGCTACTAAGAGTGCTCTTTCGACCCCATAGAAAGAACATAAAAATCAATAGAATCAGAGTAATGTTTATTCCTTCCATTTCGAGACTAGGGCGACTCAAGTTGATTTACACTTTCTTGTAGTATAGGTAGGTGAATGAGTAGTCTGCCTTTTGTGGACTATTGATATCTACGTAATTGTCATGCTTACGTTTTGCTCACCTTCACCTCCAGTGGGCCACCGTAAACTCACAAAGAACACGAAAAATGACAGCCTTATGCGAGAATTAATTCCCCAATCGTACAGGCTCAACTCGGCTGAAATGAATCACGGTATTAACCTCTTACTTACATTACACAAGCAAAGGTTTCGTAGGACAAAGATGTCAGACAGACATTATCATTTACAAATATCGTAATGTCAAACCCGTTCAAGGTATCCAGAGATTATTTCGATTCACGCAGAAATTGTACACAGCTTCTCCCTGATGATGTTGATCCTTATATCAACTGAACAACAAAAGGCTTTACTCCCTGCCAGTGCTGAAGTCCTGTTATTTAAAAGAGGTTAAGAAATAAAACCTAATTACCCATATAATCATTACATTTCAGGGGACTTTTGGATGTAGTCATTATGGGTTCAAATATCTTTCAAGCGAAAGATGTTTGTGTAATTGTATTCCAGCCGATACGTACCGGCTCGTCTAGAGTCTATTATCCATGCTTTGACAATACGAGTGCCTTAGATCACACGACCGAAGTAAAGTTTCTTTGGTTATACGAAGCATATGAGAGAAAGAAGGAAAGAGTATGTGTGTTCACACCTCTCTCTGTTGTCCCTACAGTGCGAATATAATATAATATACAAACGAATGACTAATGCGTTCTATATTTAATTACATTATATGTATTTAAAACAGTATTTATTATATACAGGCCCATTGGAGGTGGATGAAAAGGAGAGCAACGCATCGGCATGATTATGCTGATGTTAATTGGCGTCGGTACTCGTTAAAAGGCTCCTATTGCACCTTCGTCCCCCTTTACTATAAAAATAAATACATTTAAACGAATAAATAAATATATACTTGATCCACACTACACATATTTACATATGCTTCTGTTCTGTGTCTGATACATAAATATAAACCTGATAATAATCACGCTCAGGTCATGGACGTTTATACATACAGTAAGAAAGAATGTAGTCAACGAATTATGCGAATTGAACCAAAGCAAAAACCTTTCGACTTTATAATATGAGTATAGTCTGTAGATTATCACGAGGTGTTTGATATACCACGAATCATTTCCAATACGAAAAACGTTAGAAATGCACAGGTATGCGTCTAGTTTTATTTGATATCCAATACTGCGTGTTCGATGGCACGGACAAATACCATACATTCTCTAAGAAAAATAGCACGAGTTCCATATTCCGATCGTAATTCCCTTATGTTATTTGCGTAGAGACTGTTAAGGGAGGGTTTAGGGGTCAATATTTTAAGATAAAAGGCACTCTTCACATATTTTACCTCTCTCGTGCCTTGCTAATTATCTGCGTGTGAAACCTAATTGTGAATCAGTAAACATATACTAGTACATAAATTCTAGAATGTAGAGTTTATAACACAGCAGTTTATTTATCATACACTTGCGCTCCTCCCGTCTACGTCCGTGGATATCAGGTACTAAATTATACAATAAAACCTTCCTCGGGAATCGTTCTATGATCGAATGAAACAGCACAAAGATCTGTTTAGTAGATTTTCAGAAAGTCAACCACAAATATACATATAGTATATGTAAGGAGATATACCTTTTTAGGCCTTTCATCTATGTGACACTGATACTTACAAGTTACAACTGTTTAGCTGCTACATGGATTGAGCTAAATACACATAGTTTAAAAAAAGAGCCGCGTGTTAATAAACTGAGGCAAAGTAAAACGTTAACAGAGAAACTGTAGCGTAAGACCGGTGACCGAGACGAAGGGAAGACAATCGCCGCCTCACAGCCGGGCAGAGTTTGTTGCGAGTGGAGTGCAGTGGATATATTTGTAAACCAGCCTCGTCGTCTGGTAAGCATGTTCAACCAGAGCAAACGGTACCTACTTGCCAAAATTATACGTTTTTTTATAGAATACGACTACCAACGCCCATGAACTTCCACATAATTATTATGCGGATGCATTGCTCCTTTTCCCCCCAATGGGCCACCGGCTACTCACAAGCCGCATAAAACGCGACACTGACGATGTCACTTTACGGTGGTATAACGTGTGCGAGAGGTATCCGTCTGGTCGTGAGGGCCCAATTCCGTTGCAAAGGAGGATGTGGTGTCCTGAACTGTGCATGGCACTACCTCCTCCTCGATTCGAAGTTCGTCGATGTTATGGTTTCTGAGATCGCGTGTTTAATCAGTTTCGCTTTTATGTATATAGATTAGCAATTTTACTACTAATATAATAAATGCGAAGCTTTTTAGGAAGAGGTAGTGCCATGCTGCATAGGAGCTTCCTCCTATGCAGCATGGCACTACTTCTTACGCTCACTTGCCGTAAAGTCACTCCTACAGTGTCGCGTTTCGTGCGGATTGTGAGTAGCCGGTGGCCCATTATGGGGGGGGGGATGGTAACAAAAGGTCTAGCGTGTATCTAGAATAACGTAGTGTGATAAGTCCACAGATATTGTTACTATTAACTAGTGATCGCCCAGAGATCGAGATTCGATGATTCAAAAAAAATATTCGTATTCAAATACAGCTTGACAGGAAAACCTTTTTATATGTATATAACAAAACTGAATGTGTTACATATTGTGTATCACAGAAGATTTAATATATTGTTCATACCGCAGTGTGGGTAACGTTTTATTCAATTAAGGTTATAAAATCTAATGCACATGAAAATATTCGTTCTTCTCGTGCACGGAAACTAAAAGTTTGCCAAATTTCATACTCCGCGTAACTTTCGTGTAGAGGTTAACACAATGATTATTCTCTACTAATATTTATTATTCCTTTGCCTGTGTCGTTTGCAGGACCTTTCAAACACCACAATAACGAATTAATACCTCGATATATTGGTGTACTACACTACACTGTTTTTTTAAGAATATGTCATAGTAGTTATATATCAACTACATTCGAACTTTCTTAATGTCAAGTTTGCGATACGGACTGAAAATTCTGTGAACTGATTATATTGTAAATATTAAATGGTATCTTATTATAAGTGATAAGATTAATGGTTTATCCCATGCCAGTGCGGGCAAAATGAGGATTTTGCCAAAAAACGATAAATTTTTAGATCTTAATAAAATATGGTTGTCTAATAAATATGTCTCACTTGTCTGAGTAGCTACACTCGCGGGCAATGATTTCGTGTCGGTCATTTAATATTGACAAACTTACTATTATATTTTAGTGCCTCGCAATATTTATAATGTGTTACGATATTGATATTGTATCAAACGAAGTTACTTGAACCTTTATAGTTGGTAATTATCTGTCGCGGGGAAACGCATTTACGCGCCTTTACCGGCCCTGGGTGGATCCAGTGGTGTGTGGGGCTCGCCGCACATCATAGTGCCGAATACCAATAAAAGCCACCGTGAGTGCCATGAGTGCCTTGCAGTGCCCTCTTATTATGAGCGGGGTGCAAAGAGTACACACCTCCTCGGTACAATTACCCTCGCCCAAGGTGTCTGGGTTCACTCCAGGCTACTGAGCCCCACCGCCACGACAACGCTTGAAGTGGCGGACAGGTTACTAGATCCTACCCTGGACAGGCTCAAGTTACTTTTGAGAAGTTTTATGTAAATTCACGTCTTCACAAATACTGTATATTACACACTATTTTCCAATTATTATAATTATTTTAGCCTGGTATGCCCTGCTGCAAGGAAAGGCCTCCTCTCTTTCCATACCTCTCTCTCTAGAGCTAGATATTGTTCCGGAAGGAGTCCCGCTTATCTCCCCATCGCCGACGGTCAGTAATATGATAAGATAAGCAGATGAGAAACACAATTAATTAAATTATGCATAACATAGCATATTCCCTTATATGTGACTTAACAACTTAATGGAGCCTGCCCAATGTGAGTCCACTCGCACCGCCGAGAACACAATGAGTTGGGGTAAAATTATTACACAAATATTAGTGACATGGTGTGAGAGCCACTATTCAGGATATCGATATGGAGATGGAAGTCATCTCGATAGCGTCATAACAACGCATAATTAAACAAATTCTCTAAATTTCCTCGCTGCTTTTGAGGACCAAAAGGTCCTAGTCCTAGACGAGTAAATACTTATTTACTCGTATAATAATATAATAAAGCTGAAAATAAGACTTTTTTATAGGATAAGGGGCAATCGAGCAGGTTATATGGAGTTACCGCCGCCCATAAACATTCAATCGCTAATTTAAGTAATTGCCAGATATTCCACTTCATTTATATACCATACCACTTTATAGTCTATCGGAGCCGGCAGAACCTCTCGCTCGCATGATGCTGCAAAATGACAGCTATGCCTTTGGGTTTCGTGTGGTGTGTGTGTCCGATTTTTAGCAAAGGAAGTAAAGCGGGCAACGCGCCTAAATCACAATTATACTGTCAGTGGGAATTGATAGAGATCATAAGGCTCCCTCTGTTCTTTTGTACCCTTGCACCAAAAGAAAAAAACGTATTCGCAAAACCAATACTAACTTGATGCTCGGGATATATGACTTTTGAATACGTCAATAGCGTGAGTCTTACAATCATGACTGGTATCGTAAGAGCGCAGATAAAATATATTACTTGGCTAAGTACAGTCTCCCAATAAAACCTTTGACAACGCGCAAATATTCTAAACCAGAGACGGACTGTATTTATTTCCATTTGTACGATACTTATCTATGTGTAGTGAAAATATGATTTTTTCAAAATAAGTTTTTACAAAAACTTTCATTGTAGGTCCTCATCATAATTGTCATCATTATCAGCCCTTATCGGCCCACTGCTGGACATAGGCCTCTCTCAATGAACGCCAAGATGTATGTATGTATGTACGTTATGGTAATATTCTATCACCAGTTTTTTTTTCACCAGCTCTCCTAGAGGAGAACTGGTGAAACAAAATTAGAAGGATTTTAATTTGTCTTCTAGTTACAATTTTATATTCTTTTTGTTTTTTGTTTGCTGTCTGTATTCATGTATGTATTAATTGTTGCTGGAGACTCTGCTGGCTTGTGTATCACAAAAAAAAGCAATTTTGTACAAATAATGTGTACTTCTCTAATGAATGAAAAATAAAATAAGATAAATAAATAGATTTTATTTAAGTTAATAAGACCTCTTACTCGCCATGCTGTATTGCAGCGGGATTGGGCCGGAACGACCGCGGAGGTACATCTCGCGCATGTTATGCTGGCGTAAAGTGACATCTTCGGTGTCGCGTCACATACGGTTTTCGAGTAGCCACTGGCCCATTGGGGGGAGGAGTAAAGGAAGACAACACATCGGCATGATTACTAATTATGAGGACGTTCATGGGCGTCGGTGAAAGGCTCGTCTCGTTTGTCCCCTTAAACTTTGATTTGTAATTCTTCATACATTTCCTAATCATATTTATTCACTGATTTAATTTGTGACCATATGGGATCTCAGGTGGTGGCTGCTGTCGCCACAGAAGCAGCAGCGATGGGGAGTTAGGGGTGGGCCAGGCCCGTTATACACGTACAGTAAAATGTTACAGAATAGAAGGACATATTTTCCATGGTGTGGTGTCATGTAATGAATTGTTAAAGAACATTAATAAAGAACACATCTTAAATACATTCTCTTACTTTGCCAATAATAAAAAAGAAAAGGAAAGGCTTCGAAAATTTTCAGGTATGTACCACTATAATGACATATACCATAGAGGATACAGCCTGATGTGATCATCTTACACTTTTTTGGCGGCCTTCATAACAATTATGCGGATGTCTATGACTATCAGTAATCAAATCCTTTTATACTATTTAAAAAAATCTTCCCTTTGTCATCAGGTCGCTCAACGTGTAAAATTTAATGAAGGTGGCAAATCATATCCTTCAGTTATTCGGAAGTTAATGGTCGTCTCAGTAGCCTGTGTATAATCTGATGCTTTAAGAGATTTTGTGTTTATAAATAAAACGTATATTTGTTACAATACATTTATTATTCATAACGTATAAAGAATTATGTTTAACTACAGTAACAATCGAGATTATCATACAAGACGAGTGGAGTTTAACCCCTTTTGGCACAGTCAATACGTGCTAGCCGTAATTAGTATACAATTAACCTAACACCAATTATAGTACAATCGTAAACACAAGTGTTAAAGGTGCATAAATTATTTTATTAGTTATTAATTTCAGGGATTTTTCTTCTCTTTACCTTGGAAACCTTGGCGCGGATTTTGGAGACGGCTTACCATGTGGTTTTAGTCGGTTCAAGTCCAACATAACTAATGCCGCAAGAGCCCTGCCTATATCATACCCAGGGGCGTTCCAAACTCTTTTATGGGGCTTGTTAGGATAGTTTTGTTTCCTATTATTACAAAATATATGTTGTATATTTTAGTATCACTTAGATATATAGGTGCTCGCTTCCAAGAAGGATAGGTATAAGCCTTAGATGAATTGAATTTGAAGGTTGGGAATATTAATATTAGACAAAATAATTGAATTAAAACATGAATCAACCAAAATTGATTGATTGACCTCATTTATATCCGTCTTATATTGGGCTTGTTAGGATAGTTTTGTTCCTAAAATTACAAAACATATAATATTATCGCTTAACTGTTTGGGAATATTTGTTACAATTATAACATTGCTGTTTCATTCAATTTGCCGGTACTAGTGTAAATAAATCTTACCAACATATTACTGACTAGACGCAAAGCAATGAAATAAATTCTGTTATCTAATACCTTACAGAGATAGACCATTCAGAGATAAGCCAATAAATCGTCTGTGCCAGACGTATTATTTATGTTTAATACATTTGTGTTTGCGATGGTACCTAGTTTCATTTGCGGAATCACTAACTTTTGTAATAATTAGCCAGGTAAGTTGAAAAATTGGAGGACGAGATGAAACGGTTTTGGTGACGGCTGTACTCGCAACTCGGTCGGATGACAACTAAGAAAATATTGTTAGCCCCATGACCCGCTCGGTATAACCACTTTTAATCGTTGTCAGTTAAAAATTTTACAATCGTTATAGAATCATCGGCTTTACTCGCCCGTCGATTAATGTAAATAACATTAGTTAATTCCGCAAACATGTACTATTATATACAAAAGTAAAATTAAATCTACATTTTGGTACATGAATATTCGTCGTTATACAAGATTTAGTAGACATTTTCTTTAAAAAAATATCCGATATTTTTTCTAAATAATCCCTGTAATCACGCTCACTACAATAAAAATCTTATCATTAAATTATTTTTGTGTCATTATGTGGGTACGGACGACACCCACATAATATAATGCGTTTTTCATTTATTTCTCACACTGATAGGCTGGGACTTTAGTGATAATTGAAAATGTGTTTTGAATACTGTTTTTTGTGTCATTTCATATTTAAAAAGAAATAACAGGCAACACTTTGAGTTTATAATGAATAATTTTTGGGGCCAACAGGTTTCGGTTGACACTTAAATACGTTTTACCTCTTTTTTTTCTTTAGGCAAAGAAATTAAAACAGCGAAATAAGCCCACAAACCTTTACAACACTAGATACAGATAACAGATTTAAAAGTTACGTCACAAGTGTTTACAGGAATAATTATGCAACAGGATTTAACGTGTAACACGTATGAAAGTGTTACATGTATGCAGGTGTTTTTGAGTTCCTGCTGATATGTACAGTTAAGATTTGATTACCGGCGCTGTCATAAAGCAGCCGTAATATAGCGATGAACGACGTAACTAGGACGTTTCCTATGCAAACTAAAAGGACATTACGATATCAACCTCCGCTATCTATGACGGTAACGTTCTAGTGACGTCCCTCATCGCTATATGTGGCCGTTTTATGACGGCATCCCTATCACAAGAAAGGAAATAAGCGATATAATGTTTTTTATTTATTTATAGTATAATGATCATAATATCTGTGGACTTATCATATCCCGTTAGCCTAGCCCTGTGGTAAGTACCGTTTGGACTTATGTTACAGGTACTAGACGACGGAAATATATTTAAGATTTTTATTATATAAATACACATAATACATATATAAACATCCTTGACCTAGGCGGGATTGGAACCCGCGACTTCTGGCGTAACACGCGGCCTAACTGCCACTTTACCAACTGAGCCAGCCGGTCGTCAGTATATGGGGGCTAACAAGTAACCGGAGCCTTTGAAGACTATCGATGCCCATGATGCCAGATCGGACACGTGTTTGATGTTAACTTCCATGACGCGCAAGAGGAGTAAGAGGGTAAATCATCGCATGCTGCATTACAACCGAAGTGTGCCGCCTCGACCGGAGAGGTACCTATAGCTTACATTACGCCGCCGTAAAGCTGTAGCTTTATTTACGGTTTGTGAGTAAACGGTGGGCCGTTAATGGGGTGGTGGAAAGGAATGGACTATCATTAGTCTATAGACTCTGAATTCTTGTTTCACCTCCTGTAATATAAAACGTTTAAACTTTTCACTTTATCGATTTTACATATTTTATTAAGGGTTACAGGCTCGAATATGTTATGAATCGTTATTATAAAGGAACAGTATACACTACATCTAAGCAACTCATAATTATATATTCAACATTTTAGAGATATTTACAATTTCTTTTCATTTACTTTAGTAACACTATTATTTATTTATTTTGAAATTAGTACAAAACACTTCATTGTTTAGTTAATATGTTTTAAAAGGAACTGAAAAACTAATGAATACGACGTGTGTCTGTATTGTTTGATAAAGAAGCCTCGAGAAAAAATAATTAAGATCCGGTTTTACGTGTTATTAATTAAGTGACAACGAGTCGTTACTTATCTCTGTACCATCATAATCCTCGTATTCCTCTAACCGGTACCTTAGAAACCAAAGCGTGTAGTTTGTGTGCTCATTTATTTACACATATCTCTAGAGCATATCAATAAACAATGAATATTGGTATACAATTCGGCAAATGGGCGGCGATGTTATATAAATAATCGGGAAGGTATCTACCGCTAACACGATACCGCCGTAAAATGGCAGCGTCTCCGACACAGACACGAAGGCAGAGTAGCCGGTGGCCCATTATACAGAAGGATGAAAGGAGGGCTACGTATCTGCATTATAATTATGGGGTCTATGGGTGTCGGTAGACGCTAAAGGACTGCGGTTTTCCGTTTACCCCCTTACTATAAATTAAAATATAATGTTAATTTTAATTCCTCGTTAACATCCACATCGAGGTATCATGATAATACTCGGTGACGGACGGACAGTGGAGATTCAGTACTAGGAATCCATTTGGCATGGAACGTTAAAAATAAATTCAGTTGTTTCAGCTTTCATAATTCCTGAAAGTCCTTTATAACAATCATCATTATCTTTGCATACTCACTCATTAAATACGCATCGTTTATCTAGTGATAACATTAATATTATAAATTCGAAAGTTTGTATTTACAAACACACAAACTTTCTGACCATCTTTCACTCAAAAGTTGTTGAAAGGATGTGAATGAATTGTAATGACAGATATGAAACACAATTTGGAATAACACGAAAATACCATCTAGATAAAAAGGAATCATTGGGATAGAATTTAAGTAGATGAAACCGCGGCGTACAGTATGTTCAATGACAAATTGGTACTTTACTAGTTTGGGAGTATGAACAACTAGTATTATGCTTCACAAGCAAAAATAAATAACACCTACTACTTTTACGTGTCAGGTTAAAATTCAATCTTAAGTGTAATTACCAGGCCACACTTTTCATTGACACAGAAAAGTGGACGACACACATTGTTCATATTATGATCTAGTTTCTATTAATTGTTATTATATATTCAAAACAAGACTAAACATGTTATATGTTATGTGTATCGTAAAAATAAAACTATTTTTACGGATTTTATCGCGGTCTATTTAATTATTTCACAAGCCCAACGTTTCGGAAACTTTATTGTTCACGGTCACGAGCGGGCTGGGATGTCAGATGTCCAGAAGTCACAAGGTATTAAAATTAACCGAAGAATCATAATTGTTTAGTTGGCTAGGGTAGTCAGATAATTAAATAAACCGCGATAACACCCGTAAAAGAAGTTTTATTGTCGCGTAAACATCGTGTATTCGTGTCGTATTTCTCCAAGATAATCTCTATTACTACTGGATCGACTTTCTTGAAAATTCAGACAATTATGTTTGTATGCATTGTCAAACTTATGCGTAACCAGGTATATTTATAAAATGACATAGAAAGAAAACAATAGATAGTTGTAAAAATAGGAGCCGATAAAAAAAAGGTTCTCTAATGCTACACATTGAGTCGTAGAACAGAAGTAGGTTGCCCTGAAAGTTATAGGTGGAGATCTATAGAAACGTGTCCTGTCTCGGGCGCGGAGGCTGCGTGTGACAGTTGTTGTTGGTGCCGTCGGGGAGGTGGAGCCGCACCTTCCGCGAGCTGCTGTTGAATTGGTGCAGGCGCTTCGGGTGTTTCAAACTGTCATCTTTCATCTGGGAAAGTAGGATACTTGTAGAGTACTACCAATTGTTCAGTTATATACAGCCTTCTCAAAGAACAATTCTCTAATAAAAATGGTCACATAGATATATCACACGACAGGCAGACACGTCAAGTAACTAACAAAAGATTACAGTTAAAATAATATTAAAGAGTAACTACAAACACATTTATTAAATAATAGGTAGATAAGTTTTTAATTGAACATAAATTATAGTGTTTTGTGGTGCACACTGGGGTAGGCCTATGTCCAGTACTAACCGTCCTGTGGCTTCTACTGTTGGCGATGATAATTGGCGGAAGAGTGAAAAAAACCAAGCCATCCGTAAGCCTTTGACATATAGCAATGTAAGAGGGAAATATTCCTCATATTCATAAGACAGGTGTGAGTAAATAGTAAACATTGTAGAAATACATTGCTCAGTTGAATCGATATTCTGTAAGTGAACGTGTAATTGACGTGCAGTGTATGTTGATATGTGCGATAACAACAACGCATTCACACGCCAACACTTAACATACTGGTTATTTCACTCTATGTAGCCGATTAGCATTTAATATCGTATCATCATTTTAATAACGTACAACTGCTGATCATTCCAGATCCGCTTAAATAAAAATATACTGTATGTTTTTTAAAATAAATTAATTAAAAAAATGAATTGAAATATCGCCTTGTTTGTCAGTCATCTAAGAGTGTAGAGGCGAAAAAAGAAGATATTTATTTAATTAAAAACCTACTAATCCTGGTAATATTATTAGTGCGCAAATTTGTATGTATCTTTTCTTACTGTTAAAATAACTGATCTCATACAAGATCAAATTTGGCTCAGATATACATTACTATTTAATAGGATACTAAGTAGCAGTGTGCTTTCGGAATTACATTAATAATATTTTTCTATCGGGTACCGAGAAGAACAGGCAAATAAATAATATATGGTGCTTGCCTGGGAGATAGCGCTTTAAAGCGATAAGGTCGCCTATAGTACTTTGTTTTTCATAGCTTTAATAATTTCAGAAATATTTATATTATTATTATTATTTATTATGTTTTCTCCTATATAGGCCGAAAACATGCACCTTTTCTCTCCTACACAGCGATAAAAGCTTTTGACGTATAAATATAAATAATGTTATATTTATTATTATAGAATGATAAAGATTTTATTAACAAAATTCATAAATAAATTATTTACTTAGTTTAAGTGATACGCAGGTTATTCTATTCAATACATTACTAAACCCTAAGTCAAAAAGGAATCTCTAGAATACGACTGTTTAGGTCAGTCTTTTTAGGCTTTTATTGCATACTTACTTTTTATTGTACGGCCGCTGAGAGGCGCTTCGTTTTTGATATTTCGCCATTTTTTTACGAGTACTGAGTGTAGGGTAGGTGTTAAATTAAGTTGGCAACGCTATACCTCATCATCGTCATCCTCGTCTGCTTTTTTGTTCATGCGAACATTATTATTGTGATATGCTGCTGTTTCATGCAAGTCAAGAATGCAAATACCTTAAAACTCAGTTGCAAGAAACAGGTAGAGTTTGTCGGAGGTACATTCGCTCACATGGTACTGCCATGGAGTGAGAAGAAGTCAATATGCTGTCGTGTTTCGTATGGAGTGTGAGTTCCCGGTGGTCCAATGAGGACGGATGAAGGGTGGTTCATCCGCATATCGTTTACGCGGATGTTTCCGGGTATTGGGAGTCAAAGGGCCCCGACTGGTAGTTTTGTACTTACTAGATATATACTGATAGGCGACCATTGATCCATCTGTATGCTGGTCATCATCAGCTATACTTACCCTAAAGGTGAGCTCGTGGCGCGTCCGCCTGTGGGAGGAAGTGAACAGCTCCGTGTGCGCCCTGGACTCGTTGCCAACGGTCTCATTGCCAGACTTCACAAGGCACCACAACCATTTGTATGGAGGAATGTTCCTGTTGATGAAACGTGAATGCCCTTTTCAATTTACTAGAGTAGGAGGTGACAGTACAGATTAAAAGTAACAATACTGCCGTGTGTGAGTTTCCGGTGGCCGATTGAAAGGGACGAAGGAGGGAGGGCAATACATCTGCATCTTAATTATTGGACTCAAACCTGTGCATATGGGACAAAACGAGCCTGTTGATGATTACCGATATACAATTTACTTCAAGAGACGGTACATGTAATCGACAAAAATTTCAGCTTCGTTGTGTACCTCATAAAGGTTATGACAGACATACATACGAGTAATTCCATGAGGGTGCCGCTTTTCTTTTTTGAAATAAAAAAAATGTTTGATTCTATTGTTTTATTTTAAATATATTTTATATATTTATACTCCCCCCAATGGGCCAACTCAGAAGTGGTTAGGCTGATCTTACAGTCGCACATCATTTATTTGAATTTGTGTATACGTTTGAGTTTCTCCGTTCGGTTCATAGTCTTTTGGCTTTGAGTCTGATTAGTCTTGTTAGTATATGTGGAAATGAACAAGTGGGAAGTAATACGCCACCTTAGGACTAATTATATATTTTTATGTAGACTCAGCTAGCGATCCGTCATTTAGTACGTACCGACACTCGCATATACAGATCCATTGCCCTGGGGACCCCCGGGGAGAAGTAGTCAAGTAGCAAACGGACAATCGGGAGCCTATTGATTTATGACCATAAACATTATCATTGTTGATGGCTTGCAGATGCGTACCCGCATGAAACGCGACACGACAGTTACTCTAATCCCGGTCGGGCCAGCCCTCTTGGGCTGTACTGTAGCGTACCACTACCTCTTTTACGTTTACTATTATAACAATAATAATTTAGTATTATTACGTTATGAAGGTTTTTTCATGTAGGTAGCCGCCAATTTATACTAATATTATAAAGATAAAATATTTGATTGTTTGTATGCATTGAAGGGGCTCCGAAAATACTGGACTGGTCTGAAAAAACTCTTTTACCATTAGAACCGTGCGTTATTAGAGATGAACATAGGCTATATAACATTCTCTAAAACGTTTTGGTCATTATGAAAAATCAATGATTTTTTTGCCATATTTCGTAAAATATTCATGCGAACTCCGGATTGGCTGCTAGTAATATATACTACAGAAATGTAAGATTTAATCCTTTTTTAAATGAGGTTAAATTGCACTGTACGGGTCGTATTAAAAACATTCGCCGATAATGAAGATTACAGATGAGTTAAACGATTGCTCAGCTATTTTAATGAGCATTTGAAGACAGGTTCAGGGTATAAGGTCGGTATGCGTAAAAACAAAATTACTTTTTTAGCTTGGAAGAATAACACAATAAATAATAATGATTGCGCAAAAAGTATAAGTGAAAAGATGCGTTCTTTATCGCTACTTCAGTATCTTATTTTGATGTCTGTTACTGCCTCGTGGTCCAGCGTAAAGCCTGTCAACCACAGGTCATGAATGAATGTCCTAGATTTGAGTTTCTGATCGTATCAAAAATTGTTATTGGGATATTTCTATTTACGATGATAGTACGGAAGTCAGGAATTTGGTGGTAAACGCCCTTACGGATCTGAGAGCACCGGTCCGGACGTGTTGTCCCATTGCAATGGGGGAAGAAGGGAATAGAAATTGCATTTGTAAGTTTTAGCTCACTTGCGCGCTATAATATGTCATGTGCCTCTAGATGGCTATTCGTTACATAAGGGGATTATGTTTAAATACAGGATGTTATTGTATTCGGCTGTAAAGCCTCCGTCTATTGGGCCATTCGGGATGTTATGCACGAAACGCGTTAAAACGGTGTCATTAGTACTGGTTTCCATTCTTTGATCACATTATAAATATTAGAGCCTTTCCCCAAATACATTTATGTAAGTTTCACGTCAATAGGTTCAGTAGATTACACGGTAAGACCCAACGAAAAGACGTCATTTGTTACAATGACATTACTTTAACGGATTAGCAGTTGAACGAGCCATGCGTTAGCGATTCACGGGAGTACCAGTCGTCCTGTGAACATTAATGCTTTAACGCACGTGGATGTAGGGCTTGTGAGATAAAAAGATAGACCATGCTAAAATCTGGGCAAATAGTTTCATTCTAATGTGTAACGTTCACGTATACTTACGGCATAAATGGATTTTGTATTTATCTATTGTGCTACGACACAATTTATACTTAAATATCGATCCATCCTTTGCCCATGAATCAATTTTACACTTCCTTCCTTCCTTCTCCTCCCTGCCTTCCCCGGGAATCGCTATATCCATGGGTGAAAACAGTATGTTTGAAATTAGTTTTGTTCACTTTGAGAAAATCGATCGCAAACAGACGAGACAACTTGTGAGGACTTTAATTTATAGTAAATATAGATATTTATGGATAAATGGTGCAAAATTGGACTTTTGTGTCCCTTAGTCACCTTAAACTCAGAAAGATTCTGCTGGAGAATATAAAGTAGATGACGGGGTTGGCGGCCGAGTTGAGCGGCGCCAGGCTCTGTATCAGTGAAGCTATGGCTATGTTCACTTGCGTGTCGGGCACGTAGCCGTACACTTGCAGCAGGTCGAAGATCATATACGGTGACCAGCAGAACACGAACACTGGGAACAAAGAAATTGATTAGCTTTTATAGAACACGGGGACGAACGAGGAATAGGAGCCTTTTGGTAACTGCCGACACCCATTATATATATAGGACTTGTTTTTTAATGGTTCCGTTAGCTATTAAATCGATTTTGTAGAAACCAATTTTCGTTGAAAGCTTATATTGGTCCATTTTTCTCTTGCTAGTTCTAAAGTTAAAGGGACACATGCACACACACATTTTGCCACTTACAAGACCTATTCAACAACAGCTATTCACTCTCGAATGAACATCTTCATCCAGCACAATTTTATTTTTCAAAATCACGCAACATCTTGTTGTAGCGGCCCATAAACTACACCTTTCGAGTTTACTTACAGTGCCCATAATCTCCGATGAATTAAAACGCCTGTGACGGATGGATAGATGAACGGACCGACAGATGAACAGCCGGACGGACAGACGGACATGAAGAAACTAAAGCGGTTATTCTAAACTGGTCCAAACGTCGTGTGTTCCACTCACACATCTGCATTAAAATACGATACATGTAAAACTCTTATCTATATTTTATCTTTCTTAACACATAATTAACAGTCTTGAATAAAGAAATGTGGCCGATGTACGTTTCAAGTATGTTCTCTGGCGACGGTATTTGAATTCATAAAAATGTAATTATGATAGAAACTGGGCTGCAATTTGCATGAAAAGTGTTGGTACAAAAATGAAAACATCTTTTACAAAATATTCTTCTTTTAAAATTCTTGCATTTTGCGACTCCAGTAAACCACTTCGAGGCGTGCATATGTATAATAATCTTTTTGTCCACTTATCCCTAATGGACGACCCAAGATTTTATAACGATTTGGAGCAAGGATGAGCTTAACGAAGTAACATTAGAATACAATTTCCCATCTGAACATTTTATGGATATTATATATTAAAAAGACCGTTGAAGTGTCAGATACGCAAATCCAGGCGCCTGCACTAATTTTGTATTTTGTATAAAATTAACTACAAGTAAAAAGAAAAACTTTTCCAGTCATTTTTATTTTAGTAATTTTCGGACTTATCCCTTTATCTATAATTTATCGGCTACTATTGTCATGATTCTAAGTCATCTGGAAGTAATATACAGGTTTTAATTATAACGATATATACTTATTTTTTCATTACGTTATCATATATAAATGTATTTTTCGGTGCTTCGAAGGATTGCGAAAGCTTTGGCCTAATCTTAAGACGCATTTATAAAAAAAATCCATTGACAAACATACGGAAACAAGACAGCTTGATATAGAAATAAAAAAAAAAGTGAAAGTGTAAATTGTAAATTATTTTTTAACGTGACGCACACCGGCTCGATTTTTCTACAAAGCACTAGTACTGCTTCGTTATAATTATTTATTATTACTTGCCAGATTAAATATATTTATCAGATACAAGGCCATTTGTCTGAAAATGTATATCGAGATCAGTCACAGAAGGGGCGGAAATGTGAGTGACATTTAGACTAATTGGGTGTGTGCACAAATATCGACATTCAAATGACAAGATATATTTGATGGCATCAGCAACAGCATCCCGCTGTTTCAGTAAGGGGACTGGACCTAGCTGTGTTGCAGCCAAATGGGGCCGAAGGCATGACGAAGGGACATACGATAAGAAATCGTTAAAGAGACATAACAATGAATAACATTCGCGTAAATATAAGAAAACAAGAGATCATAAAGTAACAAATATGGTGCACGAAACGCCATGCTGGTTTGTGAGTGGTCACTAATTTTATTATGAGCTCTGCCCGACAATGGGAATTGTTGGGCAGAGGCCTCACCCCACTTCTTCTACTTTTCTCTGTCCAGAACTTCATAGCGCCTAACAGGCAGGCATCCATAGCGTTAATCTCGCGCTGTCCCTCTATTATATAAAAAGAATCCAAACATGCCACTTGATGAAGATGGAATCGCCTTGCTAATTTTCAACATTTGCAAATAAAATCAACATGCCATACGTAGAATGTATCCAGTCGGTTTCATTACATATTCAACTTCACAAGCAACTTCTTCGACCATGTGAACTGTTCGCTGCTAGGACCTATAATGTTTCATGTTCACCATAGTATCCTACAAGGTAGCTCGGGGTTGTGCCAGGGTGGACGCTGGTGTCTAACCACAAGGGCACCCGCGGGTGTCGGAACTCAGTGGAACCGTTGCAGTCCACACAGCAGTTTCAAACGAGTTTAGTTAACTAGACCCGTTCAAAGTGTTACTTAGATAATACTAATACTAGCTGCAACCTAAAATTATAAGTAAGCTGCGTAAGTTTTGACCGTGAATATCGAGATAAAATGTTCGTACAGCACCGAGTAAACTGACATGTGGATGGACCGACAGGCAGGTAGTCATGATGAAATTATAAGGCCACCTTCTTCCCACAGGGCCCTCTCACACTAGCAGTCCATTTTAATAACGTCTTTCCATTAGATCCAGGACTTTTCAATGATCCTCCAAATAATATAAATCGACAGCACATATTATATGGTACTTCGGGTCCGAATCCGTAAGTTAAGTAATCCGTAATAACGCGACTCTAGAGAGCTCTAATAATAAATAAATTGAGAATACGGCTTTTGCCGATTTGTAGCGCAAATCGACCCCTTCCGTCAGGCCGTCAGGGGGGGGGGGCGAGGAGGCCGGCCTCCTCAGATAAGCCAAACATTAAACGAGCTCAATTATTCTTATCCACGACACCGCAACTTAGCGCCGTTTTCAAAATAATTACTATAGGGTACGCCCACAATCAACCCGGTACATCTCTTCCTACCTGTAGGAAAAGAGGGGGGTCTGTCCCCCTATCGCCTCCCTAAACCTGAAGACATAAAATTCTTCTTAGTCTGTCGAACTGTTGAGGCTGGACTAGCGCCGCCAACAGTATTAGGTCCCTCCAAAAAAATAAAAAATATATGGTACTGCTTTTATTTAGTTTTATATTTTGATGTCTACCGACGCCTATAGACAACATTAAAGAGACTTGCAGATGTGGTGCCCTTTTTCTCCCTCCATGGGTCACCGCAAACTCACACACCGCACGAAACGTGACAGCATAACCGTCCCAATTCGGGGAAATAGTGTGACCGAGAAGTGCAATACGCAAGTCCTCTTCATAAATTGGAGAGACATCTTTACATGTAATGTTTAAAGTTGAATTGTTAAACAAGTGATTCGGGCAAACGCAACAGATTTCTACTTGAGGTAAAACCAATTACTATTTAAGATCAAAATAAATTGACCGTAATATACTATAAAACTAGGTACTGGTGTAAAAAAGTCGTAATACATTGAAAAATAAAAATAATAGATTAGATTAAAAAAGAGTAATAATTCTTAAATATAGTTGACGTCGAAAATTTATACTCATTCGTGACAAAATTTCACACAGAAATCTGGATAGACTAATGAGGCGTTTATAGGAACTCAAATACAAATCACGAAATATTTAACATACTAAATGAACTAACATTTAGGTCATTCAGCCTTGATTCATGTTTTTCGTTACGATACGTAGTTAGTTGAGGAATGTGTATGAGTAATGAAATATATTCCCGCTGTCTCACACGCGTTTGTCTTAAAACCCCCTATTTTACAGCTTTAGTGATGAAATTTCCAAAACGGTATTTGATTTTGGAACCCCCATTTTAAAACCTTTAAACATATTTACAAACTTTCAAACTGATGTTTGTTCGTTTTAAACAGTAGCTAAAAAAACTTTTCCAAAAAAAACACCTAGTCACCCCTTTTTTTAATAAACATGCTCTTTATATACCATAAGGGGGCAAAAGAGAAATCGAAACCTTATGATGACTACAGACGCCCATGGATATTTGCATGATTGTTACACTGATGCGTTGCCCTCTTATTAACCGACCCCCCCCCCCCCAATGGGCCATACTTAATCACCACTACACAATCACACCTTGTTACCAATTAAGAACAGCCAGTTTTTATTTCTCTTTAGAACTATTAATGTAAGAAAATGATGATAAACTCACCGAATACAATTACGAATGTCATTTTAACAGTTTTAATTTTCGCCTTGGGTATGATTCCCCGGCTGCTCTCGCGGCGGCTGTCCATGTCATCACCATCTGCAACAGAAGTAATTTGTTAGAAAATAAATCAATTTACTACAAAAGTTTATTTATAATCTATGCGCTAGCGGAGTGGGTTCCAAATGGAATCAACTTAGAATAATTGAAAATTTCACAGCTGTTGCATTCTTGTTGGCGCTATATGAACAAATACTAAATATTGGTAAATTGTAATTATATCACCGAAAAAAAAAAACAATTCCAAATCTATATGCGTAATTCATTCCATACAAAACGTTCCTAGGCGCCCGCAAATATAATTTTGTCTGTGTATATAAGTACTCGGACTTTCCGTTAGTACGAGTCCCGCGGTGTTCGAGTACGACTCACGCTTGGCCGGTTATTATAAAAGGTAAAGCTGATTATCACGGACCACGCTGGCTACAATTTCTGAACTCCACTGTAGCCCTGACGTCGATGGTATCATATCGGTACTCTAGTACGAGTTCGTCGACGTACCAACGCAACGAAATGTGCATGAGAAGGTGAAAGGGGGACGGGAGGGGCTTCACTTTACTACGAGGTCTAGGGATAATGTGACCGTGTAGTATACTCGAATTTGAAATAAGAGAAATAGAAACACAAGCACAGAATTGTAGGAACAAACAGGGCAAGGGCGTCGAGTCGGAGTCGGCTTTTATTGTTGTCCTAAACATACAAACATCACTGATATTAGAAATACCTTTTTACCTTTCCTCGAGCATAAACATTCTGAAAATATATGGATGTGCTAGCTGCTCCCTGCAGTTTCAATCGCCATTAAATCATTGGCATCTGCTTTACGATATATATCTTCCAAATACATACAGATTCTATCATAACTATATAAGGTGAATAGGAGGAGGTAGTTTCATGCACTACGCATGATAGGAGGAGGTAGTGCCATTCATAGTGCATGACACTACAACCCCCTATGCAACGGTATTGGGCCGGCACAACCGGGGAGGTACCTCTCGCTCACATAATACAGCTGTAAAGTGACAACTTCAGTGTCTCGTTTCGTGTGGTTTGTGAGTAGCCGGTGGCCCATTGGGGGGGAGAAGGAGGGCAACGCATCGGCATTGTAATTATGTGGATGTTCCTAGGCATCAGTAATCGTAAAAAGGGCTCCGATTACTCGTTAGGCCCCCTATTCTATTAAGAAAAGAATTACTATGATGAAATTTTATGTAGAAAGTGGCTTACATTTAGGGTATAAAGGTTAGGTCAAAATATGCGGTACATTGGCGCTACGTCAAGTAGCACGCCCCACCCCACACACCAAATCCCCCTCAGGACCGTACACGGTGTATAAATAAACTTCCCATCTTTAAAAAAAGAATTAAGAATATTGAGATCTAAATCTTAAATTAGTTACTACGATCGATAGATGTGTATCATAATTCACTCGCTCAACTAATGTTGAAGTATATTTTGTCAGTAAAAAGTATTTATGACTAAAGATGGCAATAACGGCTACATGTCGGCAACGAATTATACTGTTGTGTTATTCTCAACAACAATTATTAAAAACTGTTGTCCTGTTATCCTGTTATTAGTTTTACAAGTAGTAAAATTATTATTTTAACTTTAAAATGTATTTTCGAATATTTTTTACTCTTTTATATCCTGAAGTTGACACTCATATCTAGTATGTATTATTTTATATATATTATACAAAGGAATGGATATTTAAACAAAAATTGTAATAATTAGTAATTGGTATTAAAAATTAAAATAGCAAAGTTAGAGCGACAATAGGCGAATATACGCACGCACGCACGCACGCACGCACGCACGCACGCACGCACGCACACACACACACACACACACACACACACACACACACACACACACACACACACACACACACACACACACACCTTTTAAAATATTATGTAAGTATTGTTAAAGCACATTTTACCGTTTTTTTAGATAGGTACTTAATATATTTGGTCAATAATAAAACTACAGCGGAGCAAATACTTTCGTTGCGATAGTCAGCATTGGACACCTATGTTGAAAACTCAAAAATATAGAACAATAACCGTCAACAATTTAATTATTGCAAAGAACAATATTATGTCTGTTGTAGAATATTGCAAATCAAAATCAACAGTATTGAAATCAGATAAAGTTTAAAGTCGTATCCACAATTTGATAGCAGACAACAAGAAAATATTAAAAATAAAATGAACTTTATAACGTTGATTAAAGGACTAAAATCGAAAAATGGGATGCCATTATTTGTTGTACGCCTTTCATGATAATGATCAATGAATAACGAACAATGAAATTTAAATTATTACTTTCTAGATTTCCATAAAAAATAAAAGAAAACTTTATGACGTTGAGTAAAGGACTAAAATCAAAAATGCGATTCCATTATTTGCTGTTCATAATAATGATATTTAAATTTTTCGATTACACTTACTTTACATTACATACTTTTTACACAACGCCATAAAATTCACTTTACTTAGCTAGTAAACAAAAAATGTAGAAACGTATCTGGCAAGCGCTATCTCTCTTACACCATAAATTTTTGTGTAACGGTTTCTCATTCGCACATCGTGTCACGTTTCATCACTGAGGACAAAAACGAATAATGAAAACAGAATAAGCGGGAGTTCAATATTTCGTTATTTCTGGCGTAAAAATAACGATAATTTGTTGCTGCAATAATGACCGCCACTATTTATGACTGCTGACTAATGAAACGATTGCAGAAAACGACATCTAAGTCTATAAGGAATGTGCTCTCCAAGCTAACCACTATGACGTAAATGCCATTAAACATAATTTTTAAAGTATCAAAATCTTTTACAACATAGTTGAAATTAAATAGTTCCTAGTCGATTTTTTTATAATTGTGAAGATAACACAGCAGTTCAAGCGATGCTTAACCTAACTTACGGTGAAATATTGACAAATATTTCCTGAAATATGAACAGTATTACTTAATATACATAAATAATATTTACGGATAAAATATGCAGAAATTATTAATAATTTGTTAGAAATTTGAATAATTGACCTTCAATCCTACTTGAATTTGAGGAGAGAAGTCGCAGGACTCCGAGTGGTCCGACAATAATCGATTTAATTTTAATAATTAATTCGATATGCTAATATCCGAGTTCCGAATTCGAATTTCGATCACAAAACACACCCCGTACCCAAATTTTGCGTTATTCCAATGAGATTGTTATTAATTTCAAATTGTAGATTAATTCCCTGTTAACATACTATTGATAAAATAAAATAATAAAGTAAGATAAAATATTTGTTTACCGGATTTGTATCTAATGTTCTATTACAGTGGTAGCAGAGTAGGTTTCATTGTGAAAACAGACGTCCACAAGTAACTTTTCTAGCAGCGTAATAGACATGCGGTTCCTTAATTTATAAATATTACGTTGTTGAGTTAAAAACAGGAAACGACAGAACACGACAAACAATCTCTCAGACCGTCATCTCCCAAAGTATCTTCAGATAATTCCGCGCCACGGTTCTCGTTTTTCGGGTCAAGTGCCACGAAGATGAGAATTTTATCACTTAAATAAATAGATAAACTTCATATACTTTTCCCACAATTATCTATTTTTAAATTTACATTTTGACTTATCATCATCAGGTGAACTAATATTTTTGTAAGAAGGTAGTTCAATAAAGAAAGTCTACAATTAATCGCTTGTTAAATACAATATTTTATAATCGATGAAATCATAATATGGTTTCTAACGTAGGATTTTTTAATATTATACATTATTAATTATTTTTAATAATGTTAAATTACAATGTCATACTGACTAATAAGTAAATTCAAATATAGGGTTAAGGTCAAAAAAATAAATTTTAAAATATAAATGTCACAAAGTTAAATTACTTATCGTACAAGTTTATTTGTTTATTCGAGTGTTAACATGAATTTCCATCGAGAAGTGACAATACATTCAATCATCTATATGAGATTTTTAAATCATAAAACATCTATTCCCGAGTCATCATAAAACTGGTGAACAAGCAGATGGTCTGTAAGGACAATTCTAACGAAATTTAGTGATCGATAAAGTGAAACTTTGAGTTAGATAATTAGAATTATTTAAGATGATTCTATCAACTATTATTTTTGTTAAAGATAATGATTATAATCAATATTAGAATATATTCATGAGAAATCAAAACTTTCAGTACACCTCCCCTATTGAAAGTTTCAGCATGTACTACTAGTATTACTTTATCCTTGAGTATGCGTATTTACGTTACGTTAAGCTAGTTCTACGTAGCCTAAGGTTGATTTATTCTTTGGGCTTCTCATAACATTATGTTTTAAGTTATATCGGATTTTCCTATCGCGTATAGAAATAACAATTTTGGCCTAGGCAAGACTAGATTGTCCACAAATCAGGTTATGTAATATATATATAAAATAATATTGTGTCAGTAATGTTTTTTTTATGTAGTTATATCGAAATAATATATATTTTCTTATTTATCGCATCTGCCACGCCCTGTATTTACAGTAGTAAATTTTGAAATACAAAATAAAAAACTATTTGTCTGTTTTGTGCTAGGTGTCGTAGTAAGGGGTAGTTTGGTGCTACTTTGCAGCCGAATTGGGCCGGCACGACAGGGAAGATACCTCTCGCTCACACGATACCGCCCTATTGACAGCTTCGCTGTCTTGTTTCTTACGGTTTGTGAGTAGTCCTGTGGTCTAGCAGAGAGGAGCGTGGCACCCCCTGTCACCTGTAACATATTTGCATAACCATTATGCGGATTTTCATGGGCGTCAGTACCCATCAAAAAGCTCCAATAGCTCGTTTATCTCCCTATAACATAAAAATTTTACACCAGAGATTACTTTCAAAGGACATAAAACAGGGAAGACAAATTTAATTGTCACGAAGAACACAGAGGAAAAGTAAACACGAATTCTCACCCTCAATTCCGCTTCCTCAAGCTCCAAATTTAATTTAAATTCGTCAGCGAATACAAGTTGGCTGGAGCACAATCCAGTAATGAGCCGTAAATACAAGTTGGCTGGAGCACAATCCAGTAACGAGCCGTAAATACAAGTTGGCTGGAGCACAATCCAGTAATGAGCCGTAAATACAAGTTGGCTGGAGCACAATCCAGTAATGAGCCGTAAAACTTTGACGGAGAGGTGCGAGATTTACCTCATGATCCATTATGATCAGTGACGTGCCAACATTAGGAGTGTTTAGCAAACTTTTAATATATCTAATGGTAGTCATGTATAGTCTGGGGGTTTTCGTAAACATCTTATGTTGTGACCACGGCTGGTGTAACCCGGCCGAGACGTCGAGCAAGGTAATTTTAAAGACAGTCCGCTCGTGACCATGGTAGCTGTAAAGATTCTGAAACGTTGGGCTATTTAAATAATTAAATAAACCGCGATAAAATCCGTTAAAGTGGGTCTATTGTAATGTTAGGCTTTTTTTTGAAGTTACGCTTCTTTTGGCGCGGGAGGGAAAAATGATGCGAATAAATTTTTACGATGCCCACTCACACCGTCACGAAAATCAGACACTCCGAAGTTAACTTTAGTGAACATTTTAGTTTTTCACGTGTCGCTCCAAGGAAGTGTAACTTCTAGCGCATGTACATAAGCACACACGCTTTTTTGATATAACAGGCATGACGAAGGTCTAAGATATTCAAACATTTAAATGTTACATATAAGATAATTTTTAATCAACTCAACAAATGACCCAGTTTAAGTTGAAGTTTAAATTCTGCGATTAATAAAGTACTACACGGTTATAGTTGTTCCAGTTGACATTAAAATAAATAGGACTTCTGGGGGTTAAAGAGACTATAAGAGGTTTAGTTAGATTTTTAGATATGTGCGATTGGTGACTTTCCTCATTCACAATCATGAACAAAGTTTTTATATGTCACAGTTTATGACAATGGTTAGCAATACAGTTTTTGATATTGGTTACCATAAAGTGAGGGTATGAAGTCTTCCCCACCATGGTTCAAGCCTTGTCGTTGTGGTGGGGCTCAGTATCTTGGGGTGATCCGAGACACCTTGGGCGAAGCTAATTGAACCGAGGAGGTGTATGCTCTTTGTATCCCTGTTATAAGAAGAGGGGACTAAAGAGCAAAAAACAATGAGGCGGCGCTATTGCGCACGGGGCACCCCATCTGTGGAGGTGGCGTCGGTTCCTTAGGGGGCTGACTAGCCGTCGAGGTGCCCTGATGATTTGCTGTTCCGGGGCACCTCACCAAAGGCGACACTGATGGAACTCGCGGGTGGTTTTTCTGGGTATCCGGCACTGTAACATGTCGCGAGCCCCACACACCACTGGACCCCGCCCAGGGCCAGTGAAGGCGCGTAAATGCGTTTCCCCGCGTCAACAAAGAAAAAAGGGTATGAAGTCTTATCTGGGTAGTTGTCCGAGACAACTTGGATGGTCCTTTATATATAATTATTGTTCCATAACCACTAATTTTCACGGATTGTCCTTCATTCCTTATATTCAATATTTGAATGATATATATCACATAGAAGATCTTCATATTACATCTCAATTTAATAAACAAAAAGAAGAAAGGAGTGGATCTCCCTTTATATGAAACAATAATTCGTGCATTGTGACACGAATATGTAGGTTCCAGGCAGAAAATAAAAAACTATTTAACCATGATAGGAATAGCATATAGCGTCAGCCACGACAAATATATCCATCTTCAACCTCGCCTAAAGGAGAAAAGGGACATTTCTTCGACACAGAGAACATTAAGCCTCACAGTCAAAGGTGACAGATATACTTTTTTATTATAAAATATTTAAGTTTCAAAACATAATTGCTACAAAGTAAAATAAAAATGTAAAATACTACGTTCACAGGCATGTTTGCTGAAACACGAATCATGACGTATGACGTCACGATTCGGTGAAAAATCACTGATTAGTTAAACCTGTTCAGGCAACTCAGTCGAAACGAAATCGAAGACGAGCGTGACGTCAAACTGATGTCATACCTACAAGTTTCTCTTGTCGGTCTGTGTCAACATAAAATAGTTTGAACAAAATGTAACATTTTGCTCTAAACCTCATTTTATGACTTAAATAATACTTACACTTATTAAAAATGCTTAAATATCATTTATTTGACTATTAAGACATGTATTTTAAAGTAGGAGTCCAAATCTGTCGTCTTGTCTAGCGTAGCTGTTCGATAACAATTTATGTTATGGTATTATCTAATGTTATGGTCTTCTTTTAAATTTATTAAAGCATTTTTATTTTTTTGCATCCCGGTTGCACCTCTTCAAAATTAAGAGAGAGAGAGAGAGAGAGAGAGAGAGTATTACCAATGTTTATGTGCAGCTATCGCCAAGGCAATTTTTGATAAAGGATCTAATAAAGAACCTTCACTCAAAGAGGGCCCCCGGGCCCGATGGAATAACTAATAAGGCGCTGAAACAGATGCCTCCCGTTATTATACACCTCTTAGTGTGCATTTTTAACGCACTTCTCGCGCAATGCACCTTTCCAGACATATGGAAGGTATGGTATAGTGATCGGCATACACAAACCGGGGAAACCCCGGGTGGAGATACCGGCCCATAAGTCTTATAAGCTCGTTAGGTAAAATCTATGAAAGGATAATTCTCACACGCCTTCAAACCGTGATACGAGAGAAAAGCATAGACGAGCAGTTCGCATTTCGCGACAGCCACAGCTGCCCACAACAAGTACACCGCCTCACGGAGTACGTACTATCGAGACTCAAAAGACAGGGCCGGCCACGCGTCACGGGCGCTGTCATATTTGATGTAGCAAAGGCGTTTGAGAAGATTTGGCCTCATCTTCAAACTGCACCAGTTAGTACTGCCTGACAGGCTGGTACTGAAAGTAAACAGCTACCTAGCAAATAGCTGCCTATTTGCTACAGAGTGGAGAGCACCCTGTCCTCCCCTCGTCCCCTCAGAGCCGGTTGTCCGCAAGGATCGGTTCTCTCTCCCATCCTCTTCAATCTGTACACTAGCGACATACCGCTACACCCCAGCGTTCAGCTGTCGATGTTCGCGGATGACACCGCACTGTACATTAGATACCTCCCCAACTACGGAGCCAAACTACTCTAAAAAAGCCGTCACTGAACTCGGTGAATGGTTCTTAAAATGGAGTATAGAGGTTAATGTGGAGAAGAGTAAGTCCATACTCTTTTCACTAAACCACCCCTCGCATAGACGAGGAAACATGCCTCCCATCCTGCTCTACGGTAACGAGATACCTAGAGCAGAGACGGTGAAATATTGGGAGTGACTCTCGATAGGTCGATCAGCTTCAAGAATCACGTAGATAACGTTCTGAAAGAGGCACGATACGTTCTTTTTTAAACTTTACCCTCTTATAAACAAAAGGAGCAAAATGGCGTATAGACATAAGCTCACTTTGTATATTACATGCATTCGACCGACCTTGTCGTATTGCAGTGCAGCAGTCGCGCACATATCCCCTACCCAAATAGAACGTTTGCAGAAAATGCAAAATAAATTGTTACGCTTGGCTACTGGATGCCCGTGGTACTTCCGAAACATCGACCTACATTGTGACTTAAAATTGACCTCGATTAAAGGACACTTTAAAGAGCTGTCGCAAACGTTCTTTGACCGTGACCTTAATCACAAAAATAAATTAATCGGAATACGACCCGACGTTATTAACCGACTCCCGTTACCGTCGGCCTAAGCACGTATTGCACGACGCCGACGACGCGATCGCGATACCAGTAGCTAAGTCCGTCCAAGAACACAAACAAAAACACCAAGGCACGCTCCCGCTGTAAAATGCCAATAGGGCCAACTAATGGATAGCAGTTTTTAGTCGGTAGTAGCTATCGCTTCACGATCTGAGACTGACACACACTTCAGACCCCCTTGGGTCGGCTGGATGGTGCGTAAATTCATTTTTCCTGCTAGAACCAATATCATATACACCGCTCGTACCGGTCGAGCGATGAAATCTTACATATAGTCACACAGTTATATCATATGTCTGACAGAATGTCAAACTCACACACCGCTTACGGAAACCAGTCCAGGTTGGAATCCGTAAGTTGAGAGTTTAGATTGGTAGAAACTTACGCGACTTTAGAGAGCTGTAATAATAAATAAATTAAGAATACGGCTTTTTACTGATTTGTAGCGCAAATCGACCCCTTCCGTCAGAGGGGGGGGGGGGTGAGGAGGCCGGCCTCCTCAGGTAAGCCAAACATTAAACGAGCTCAATTATCATTATCCACGGCACCGCACCTCAAACGGCATCGTGCGCGCGCTGTTCACTAGTGTGGGGAGTGGGACCGCTTCTCCCTTTTCGGTCCCAAAAATAGTTACTATAGGGTACGCCCACAGTCAACCCTGTACATCTCTTCCCATCTGCGGAAAAAGATGGGGGTCTGTCCCCCTATCGTCTCCCTAAACCTGAAGACACAAAAGTCTTCGTAGTTAGTCGAACTGTTGAGGCTGAACAAGCGCCGCCAACCAGTATTAGGTCCCTCCGAAAAAAAAAATATAAAAAAGGCTATTTTTGATATTATCAAATCAACTAAATCTCTTAACAAAATTCGAAACATGCTCTGTAAGTAAAATTTTAGCTGTTACTTTATGGGTTTTAACACGATACATAACTGCTTAATGAAAGGTATTCACGAAATAGTTTTTATTGTTTTTCTTTACCTAATCCTGATGCGACGTAGCATTAAAGCATTAAACTACCTCTACTAAGATATCAAGGATATCTGATGACCTTGGTCGTCACCCACAAAACAGAGAAACGAACTCAACTAGGGTCAAATATTCTCATGTGTTAGTAGTATTCCTACTTTAAAAACCAAACGAAAAGGAAAGAATTACGTGCTTTTTTTATTTTATTTTTCCGAAAACAGAAAAACAAACTTATATGAGGTCAGATATTCTCATGTGTTAGTATTTCTATATTTTTTTATTAAAATGTAATTTGGGTCCAGCGAAGCAGGAAGGGTTAAACTAGTATACTGTAGACTCGTAATTTATTTTTGGATACTCGTGTAAGCCGTTATCTCTACGACGCAATTCCTTGCTCGATTTCTATATACTTTTTTTATCTAATATTAATTTTGTCCGTAAAAGCACATGATCATGGAAACATATTACATATTATAATTGAATTAATTTCAAGGACAATTTAGTAGGGGGCAGTGCCATGCCGCATTGCGCGCAATTTGGCCGGTACGGTCTGGATGACCTCTTGACCCTCTGAGGACACAGCTGCAAAGTAATGACTATACTGTTGCTTTTCGTGAGGCTTGTGAATTTTTGGTGGCCCACGGTAACGAAAGGGGGGCTTACTCACCATCAGCAGACTACCTTCTCGTATGTCTCCCAAGCAAAACCGTATCAATGAATTCTGTAACCAGACACGACCGGAGCTCATAGTTTAATTGAGATCGAAAATTCGGGGTTAAAATCTCTTCTACAATGTCGTATTCATGTTCCTGGAGGTTGCCTAATAGACTTTCCAGAGTAAGTACGTGAAGCTTCAATTTAATCTTTTCTTAAATTTAAAATCATTAACAGCATAACGAAGTTGACGTACCCAGTTACGGCAAAACGTCCATAATTTTTTTTGGATAAAATTTTATGACTTTATGGTTTGTTTCCATGAATATCGGGATGAAAGGAAAGAACTTGTAACACGTAATTCTGGTCAAATTGTAATCCTAATAATCTTAAAATAAATGTCTACGGTTCACTGATTTGGCAGAAGGATAAGGCCAAACAATTACCACAACGTTATAACAGTAATTGAAAGAACCTCAAAGGACTCGAAGTTAGATTCACATCAAAAAGCGAAATACCAAAATCTAATTATGTCAAACGAATGTATAAATACGAGCTCAGGCCCGTCATTTTACTCGCCCCTGTGAGAAAAGAATTGAGATTATGAAAAATACATTGGTTTTATTCTTAGAAAACTAATAATTTGCGTTTTGATGAGCAAATTTTTTTTGTAATACTTGTAACCAAAGCTAATTGTCACTAGCGGACCGGGCACAGCTGGGGAAAAGACATCAATTTATGATGATGATCATTATCGACTTAAAGTACTTAAAGTAAAGTATCTTTATTTTAAGTTGGACAAAGTTACATATCTGTGACAAATTTTATTTAACTCCACCCAGTAGTTTCAAGGGCTACGGTTTCGGACCAACATTGTGTAATAAAAACATCTGACATGGGTCTTATCCTCCTGGCCAAAAGTCTGAGGAATATTGCCGGAATAATCTTACATACGAATTTAATGGTGTCGTCATTATCCGATACTGCATTATAATATCAAATATCGAGGATCCATTAGGTGCGAGTACTACGCATACCTTGATAATCTTTATGACTCTTTAACGACTTTTAACGGAACTGAGTATTAAGTTCGGTATTATCTATGACTACTTTGTGGACTAGTGGTAAATATATTTAACCAAAGATTGTAAGGCTCCAAGTTCGGACTAAAAAAAAAATATTACGATTTTTCGATTTCCAACAACTATTCGTAATCAGGTAGTCGTTACTCGGAGAGCACGTTATGCATCGGATTTTTCTGTGGTTGTATCAGATTGTAGTCTAATCGGACAAGGAGTATGAGCGGACAGAGACGCACACATACTCGTGCTGTATAACATAACCCGCACAGACTTACATCTCTAGAGATGGAAATGTCGAAATTCAGCTAAGTAGTCTTGTCGCCCGATAAGCGTCATAGCAGTTAGAAGAAGGCGTCTTAAAACTTCTCTTCCCTTCCTCAGCATAAGTTCATTTTCGATGAAAATAAAGTAATATGTTTATAGCATAGCACTACCTCCTTCTAGATATATAGATGCTTAAGTAAAATGTACTTACACTGATGCGCAGCTGCGGCCCTCTTGCTGAGGACCCTTCGACTCTTCTGTCGTATCGTGACAACGATGACGCCGTAGCAGGTGGATATGATGATAGCAGGCGTCACGAACAGGGACAGGAAAACACTCGTCATCCAAACCTGCCACTGTACCTGGTTCATGCTTGACCAGCATTGAAGAGTACCTGAGAATTAATAGCAATATAATCAGTGTTTTATAATAGGTAGTACCATTACAGTTGCGCTGATTGCCGACGGGACAATCACGAGAAGGAACCTCATGCGCATACTCGTAGATGATTGGCGGAATCCGGTGTCCCATTATGCCCATGTATAAATAGTTATAGTGGGCCCTTATAAAAATAAAACCAACACATATTCCTATTTTTTGGAAGAGGTAGTGCCAAGCGTGGTGCACATCAGCACATCCTCCTTTGTTATGAAATTGGGCCGGTACGACCGGGGAAATACCTCTCGCTCACTTGACACTGGCGTAAAGTGACAGAGTCGCTGTCGCGTTTCATGTGGTTTGTGAGTAGCCGGTGGCCCTTGGAAGGGGGGAGTGAGGATAATCGGCGTAACAATCTTGTCTATGGTCGTCGGTAGTTATCAAAAGACTCCGATTGCTCGTTTGCCCACATGAACGAGCTAAATATCATGCTGGGAGGCATCCAACGGACGACAGTGGGCCCAGTCTGTCGTCTGGATTTGGTCGCTACGGAACAGAATTTTACAGAGGACATCTGCTCATACATGGCACGCGAATAGGAAAGACAGGAAACGACGTAGCTGCATCGAGATAATCAGGACTGACGAGGCCGATGACAACTTCTGTCTCTGTGATGTCAGGTCCCAGAAAGGGTAGAGTGAAATAGCGAGAGGGCACTTAAATAATGTGTAGGGAGTCAGGAATTGCACGTTGGGGAACAGAGCCGGTGAGCAAACCCTCGTGCGTATTGATTCGATCCGTATGCCGAGGGTTGGGTAGGCGCATGGGTGGAGGTGGCTCATTTGCCCCCTATCGCTATAATTTTTTTATCATTTGTCACATTATACATTATTCTTCATTTAAAATACTTTTAATATTAACTAAATAATTATTCACCTTGTATGTTGGCTTCGTCGAAGAGAAACAACATGGGCACGCAGAATAAAAAACTTATAATCCAAGCACTGACAATAAGTACCCTTGCACGGTGCCCTGTAACAAATAAAGTTGGTCAACAGCAGGCCCCGAATAAATATTTCATATATAACCAAATCCCGTGTGCTCAATATCAGCTATATTAGAATTACTGTTCCTAATATCGGCCTACGGCTGGGACTTGGGCGTTCCTCATTTAATGCTATGGTCATCATCACTTTTGAATTAAATCAGAGCCAAAGTGTAAGTGCAATGTGAAGGAGTCGTTTCTCTGAATACCAATTGTTTGAAAATAAATTGAATTATTAAAAATACTCTACGAACAGAAATTAAATCTTCCACCCGTTAATATAGGCCTGGCCTAGAATAACCTGACATCAAATTGAAGTTTCCAATTGATAGTTAAGATAATTATTTTCTTTTTGTCAGCAGTGTTTCTATTGTCTTCGCTGAAGCGGTTACTACTCTTGGTAGCATACTTCGCAACAAGAAGGGGACGTTAATTTCTAAGTGCAGCTCTTCACTTAGCAACCGATGCAGTTCGCGTGTTTTGCGAAAAGCATACCGACACATTGCAACGCATAATGCGCTTGCCCATCACTAACAGTGTATACATACCCGGTGCAAGTCTAAATCCTCGGTAAAAATATGTAACACTTACAACTCCCACTGAAATTCATTGGGTGTGAAATAGCGTCACACCGGTCCACGCTCAGCGCGACTAGCACGTACGTAGAAGAATATGTTACTACACCCTGAAAAAAAAAATGTTTTGTGTAATTTCAAGTTTTTAAGGAATTTACTATATTTATATCGCTGTATCATAGTCCCGTGATATGAAAAACGCGGAATCCTCATATGACCACTTTGTTGTACATCTGTCGAGACCTTTTCCTCAGTCATATACTGTCTGTCACATAATGAAGTCTACAACCTTTCGAACCATGAATTTAAACTTGATACTTTCAAGGTTTCCCGAGAAAAAGATCTTTACAGATACACGTGGACGGACAGACTTTTAAAAGATACAATAATCGTACCTCCCTTTGCTACGGAACCCTCTATGTACTATTGTGACTTGCATTTGGTCGGCTTTTGTTAGACGGCACCAAATTTACACCATTTGTAGTGAATCAAAGCTGTCACGATCTTTATATACAGCCTGGTCCAGTCCTGGTCACAGTAATAGGGAACCGTTTACACTGGTCATAGTAATGGTCGTACCGCCCGAACGTCGTACCGCTGAGTAAATTATAGAGCGAAACCTTTCCTGGCAACAACTCTATCCAGGGGTGAAAACCGCAAGAAGATCAATTTAGTCGATTTTGAGTAAATCGATCACATACAGATAGATAGCCTATGGGGACTTTTATTAAGCACTACAACTACTATTAAAGACATCATTTTAATAACAACAAGAACTAAAATATTTAAAAAATAAGATAAAAGAAAATATGTTACACAAACCTTCTCCTTTAACATACATATATTTACGTTTTTCGGGACCCCCCTTCTCTTTTCCCGCAGATGGGAAGAGATGCACCGAATTGTTTATGGGCGTACCCTATAGTGATTATAATATATATACATACCAATTTTCATAATAATCGCTACAGTACAAAAAATAATTGTCTATTATAATGTTAATGGCAACAATCTTTGGTAAAGAGATATTTTTGTGGCCTAAACTGACCACTGGCATTTATAGGTTGAAAAAATTATAAGAAGAAGACATTTCAAATATAGAATGTCTCATAATAAATTCTTTGAATTTAAACCACTCGGCAAGGAATAGAACATTACAGCAGCTCCCCAAATGGTGAATGATTATATAAATTTTAATATTACACCGACAGAGTATAACGGTATTGTTATCTAGAAGCTAGCTTATAATTAGAATTCAAATGATTGGGCGAGGTATGGGATAGATTCCGAAATGTATAGTCATGTTATAACGAGGAAATATTTGATTGTTTGTTTGCATTGAATAGGAAAGACGAAACTACTGGACCTATTAAAAAAAATCTTCTACCATTTGAATCCTGCATCATCCCTGATGAACATAGGCTATATAACATTATCTATAAAATCAGAGATCAGTATGAGAACTTGGATTATATAACCAAAGTGAAAAAATATCAAAGTACTTAAACCATTATATAGCTGCATAAATTATTGACAACTAGCTGTCCCGGCAGACGTTGATCTGTCCTAAATTTATTTTTTTGTCATTACCATGACAATGAATTTTTTTATATTTTTGTAAATCGATGAATTTTTGCCATATTTGCCGCGTGGAGCTGGGTCGGACTGCCAGTTAGATATACATTTCAATACTACATCGATCCGGTGCAACACTTCGTGACGGTGATGTTCCTTGTAGGTTGTTTTATAATCATATAAAGTTATACCTCACCGAACCTTGTCGAGGCGGTACCCAGCTACAGGGAGGGAGAGAGGTACAGGGCAGGGGTGAACCGAGACACTTTGGGCGAAGCCGATTGGGCCCAGGAGGTGGGTGCTCTTTATACCTCTCTTATAAGAAGAGGGGACTAAAGACCAGAAAGAGGATGCCCTCGTTGTACCCCTTGTGCTCTTATAATAAGTGGGGATGAAGGGGCAAAAACAGACGTCGCTTTTGCGCACGGGGCGAGAGGAGAGGATGGGAATCTCACCCCATTGCACTGTCCCAAAGTTTGTGGAGTAGTCCTGTAGTGCGAGACAACCCCAACTGTGGAGGTGGTGTCGGTCCCTTAGGGGGTTGACTAGCCGTCGAGGAGCCCTGATGATTTGTTGTTCCAGGGCACCTCACCTAAGGCGACACACATGACTTTTGTGGGTATTCGACACTATAATGTTTCGCTAGCCCCACACACCATTGGACCCCACCCAGGGCCAGTGAAGGCGCTTAAATGCTTTTCTCCGCGTCATCGAAAAACACACTTTCACAATCCCACAACCATGATGAGATTGCGCCATTGTTGCATTGTAGGTATGGCTAGCAGATGTACTGTACACCCTTCTTGCAATCGGCTATGATGTTCTCCTTGGGGATCAAATTGATATATAAAAATCCTGACGGCTTAAATTGTATTATAATATACCCAGTGTCACTCGCATTATCAGGGCGGGCCTCACGATATACATACGACAGAATACGTCAAACCGCTCGTCCTGTAGTAGGGAACACAGACATATACTCAAAATAAATCATCAAATCGATAACCACTAAAACGTACTTTCCTCGATAATGTGAATGATGAAAATTTAAAAAACCTAAACTTTGGTTTGTTAACTTTCTACTACATCTCTTTCATTTAATTTTTTGTAAAATATATTTAATTTTTTTTGGGAAAACTTCGAATCACGTGAAAGTTCATAACCGTTTAATATTTTTGAGACATCTCGCTTTAAACCTTCATAAAGAAGTCGCAAGCACGTTCAATCTCGTGCGGGATTAAGGCTCAACATTTCAATGACAATATAAAATTTTCTCGCAGTAAATTGCATTTTAACTTATAAAGTCTTAACCGGGGACACACTGCACAAATATTCGCAAGATAATATGTTAATCTGTATTATATAAAAATGAAACCCCCTTAACCAATTTTTCTTTCTGGACCTGAACTTATTTTTTAGAAACAAAGACAAGCCTAATACAGCTCCATCGGATTACTATGAGTGCTCGTCGGGCGACGAAACTAGTTTGGGGCCGCAAGAGGAACCGATCCCTCCCGCGGATGGGAGAGATGCATCCCGATATAAGAGTATTTGTCACAGCTAATGTACCTATAGTGCCAGGCGGGCCAGGGTTTGTATCTAGGAAGAATTAGGTACGTAACATTACATGTTAGCGTGACAACAGTTTATGCAATTAAAATAGGACTACGTCTGCAGAGTCATCTAGTTTGAATAACAAACATATATGTTTGAATAATATATATATATATATATATATATATATATATATAATATATGTTGATATATATATATATATTTGTTATAAAATTCTTAGTTAGTCGCTACATATTTTAATAAGTTAACATTAATTTTTATATAATTCCAATGTGTTTGGTAATTTTTCATTATAACTAGTGACAACTTTCGCATTGTCATTAGTAAATGTTAACTCTCCCACTGGCCCATTTCGTCTGCGATGCAGCACAGTTCCTCGTACTAACTAACCATTAAATGGAACCTTTAGTTTAGATTGACCATCATAAAGAAAACTTTAAGTGTTCGTACTAAATTAGAATGTATCTCTTTTTGTAATCGCATTTCCAAAATCATAAATTAGTGTTATCTTGTTTCGGTGGGGACTTTATAGAGGCACACTTTGACCACGACAGAATAAATAAAACCGATATAAGCCGTAAATAGCTTTTTAGCACCGAGTACAAAATAGGGGTTGTCATAAGTTTACCTTTGGCAAAAAGGGTATTTTTTATGCCCTATGGAATAAACAAGTAGTCGACTCTGTGTCAGAATCTAATGCTCACGGTCGTGACAGACATTCCATTTTAAATGTGTGTTGGGCTCATTCAGTCTATTAAGCTATACAGATTCTTATTAATGTACCATTAAATTGAAAAAATTAGAGTATCTAAAGGATCTTGAGCAGGAGTTTAGTGGTAACCGAACAAATTATTTAGTACATTATTTTTCATTTCTTCGTTTTATTGAAACAGCAGTAAAGTGTAATGCCACGAATCTGTTTTATTAGCATACAAATACACTTTTAATCTCTTACGGTCTCTTTCCCTTTAATCAAAGAAACTGCAATAGCAAATTAAACACATGCGCATTCATTTTGGTATCGTAGTGTGAATTGAACAAATGTGTGTTTAATTTGCAATCGCAGTGTGCCTATAAATCTATAGAAACGATTATACATAATGCGAACGGAGATTTTATAAGTTTTACAAGACCAGTACTGTAATAGATTTAACATTTAGCACATATTAAAGTGTTTCAGTTTTCAAAGTGTTTTTGAGCCCCTAATTTTAAGTGATAACATACTAATCGCTAACAGAAATAATAAAAAACAGAAATATGGAAACATATTTTCACTCACTTGCTGTTTCTATCCTTTCAGGCAAATGAGTACAATAGCAAATCAAACATATACAAATATAAAACTATAGAAACAGCTTTAAAAAGGTGTAAACAGTAAGTAGTGTTATGAGTGTTACAAGACTGATCCTGTAACAGATTTAACATGTAGCACTTATGAACGTGTTACAGTTTTCCAAGGTGTTTTTAGTCCCTAATTTTAAGTAGTAAACATACTACTGTCTAATATAAATAATAAAAACTACAGTTTATTCTAATAATTTACCTGTAAATATTTAACTAATTTACACATAATTGTACCACCGAACCACGAGATAGTTATTCGCTGGATTAAATCGGGTAGTACGCTGATAAGCCCTACCCACAAATCTGAAAAAAAAGATTTTAATATAAATTATAAAAAGTCTGTAAGAGTTTTTTTAAATATAAATTGAAAATTCTACTAGCACTTTTGTAGCTTATGTGCCAGAGTAAACATAAGCTAAAGGAATAGTAACTTTTGGGCGTGATTTTATCTGTGGTCCACGCTGATAAAGTCACAGGTAACAGTTAGTAGGTTTATATTTAAAAACATTTTCAAACTAATATCTCGGTATAAAAAGATGGAATAAACGACAAATTGAAAATTTCTCTCGTTCTATTTAAAAGTTTTATCAAAGTAGTAAAAGTTTTAAAAATGTTCTTTAAACATATATTTTAAGAGATATCATTGCGATATTACAGCCGAATTGGCAGTCATCAACAGGCTTCGACTGCTCATTTGCCCTTTTATACTTAAAAAACTCTTGGGGTTTGTGTTACTGCGGACAGTCCATTTGAGGATAATGCAAGAGGTTAACGCATGTACATAGCATCTTTTTGTATTGATGTTTATGGGCGTTGGTGTTATATCAACCGCTCGTCTATCTACTAAAATACTGACCAGCTATAGCTAGTTGCATTATGAAGAAGTTCATTCTGCTTTTGCGCGACCTGCTGAGGAACAGCGCGAGTATGACTGTCGCGTTGCCGACTATGATGGTCACCAGCAGCAGCCACAGTATCGCTAGCTGGGCGCTCTGAAACAAATTACATTTAATAAACATGTGAAAAGGGGGAGAGAGAGAGAGAGAGAGAGAGAGAGAGAGTAATACTAGTTGCGCCTCGCTCCCTCACTCGTTAACATGAAAACATCGGTAAAGTTGACTTACACTCATTAATTCACAAAAACACAAGAAAGGACGCGACATCGAATCGAATTCAATTCTAAAGCATCTGTGCTTACACGTAAACATATTTTTTGGAATATCAACATTCCTCGCATAATTTCAAGTTCATTTTATAAAGTTGATAGTTTGACATGTGTGAAAAGATGTATGTGAAGCTGACTGTGTGTATAGTGTTTTTTTTTCAAATCATCGATTGTATTTCAATCTTTACTCCCATACCTATAAATTGAATACGTAATGAAATGCCCTAACATTATATTATGCTAAAGTATGTATTTATTCTTACACACAAAAGCTATTGAATACAGGTGGATGGGTTTTATATAAATGACAGTTTTGTTATAGCAAAAGGGGGCAGACGTTCAATCGGAGCCCCTTGACGATTGCCGACGCCAATAGACATATGCATTATTATCATACAAAGGCGTTGCACTAATTTCCCACTCCCCTCCAATGTGTAAGCTTACCTCGAGCATTCTATTTCTATAGCCTCTGTGTTATTTTATTGTATAAGATACATGTTTTTTTAATCGAGGTTGGCCCGCCAGTCTTTCCCACCGCTGCAAGTTCTGTATCGCCAGGATCGACAGCGGTGACCACTGAAGACTCTTTGATGTGATCGCAGGGAGCTCGAGGGAATAGCTAAAACTGTCTTGGTACCAGGTACGCAATGAATTTAATTAGAAGAAAATATTAGGAGTAGGAAATAATTCCAGTTTCCCTTCCCAATCAAAGCGGGAGGCAGTACAAGACTGCAATGACTTATACAAGCCAAGAAAAGAAAGGGCAGCCAGGTGAGGCCCAACTGCTATGCACCACGGAGATAAGTCCTAGTACAAAGTGATTCACTAATTGGTATTTAATTGTTATCATTTAAGATGTTGTTATGACTGAGTTAAAATTATATTTTTAAGTAATAGTTAGGGCAAAAACGTCTGAAAGCACTGTAGTGCCCCATTTTATCCACGAGACCGTCGTAGTAAGTTACGCGCCGTTAGCACTATGGATACTGTCTATCATCATGGTTCGCTCACTACGCCAAGGACTACATTCCCAAATGATGTGATGTCCTGTTTGTTCGTATTCGTTATCTTCTGCGGTGCAACCACAGCGAGGTGGAGCCACTAGTTCAAAGAAAAAAGTTTGCTCTATAAGTTGCCGGTAAGGACTTGTACAACGCAGTACTCCGGCAGGAACGGGAAGGGCCTCCGTGCTAACTGTGCAGTAGGCTTAACTTAAAAATATTAAAGAAAGTCTTTCACTTTGGAGCAATTTACGTCGCGCAGCGCCTATGGTTGCCCTATCTGCCCACACAGGTGACCCATGGCAAGTACTTCTAAGAGACGTCGCGGTATATATTATTTTTAATGTCTTAAAAGAGAGACCCCAGGTCGAGGTTGAGATATTAGTAAAAGCATAAAAATTACGTTTAGCCTTTTCTCTTGTTCGTATAATCTGTTCTAAAAAGGTGCATGTATTTTCTGATATGAGTCCTAAATATGTGACGGTTTCTTTACGTTTAACTGATATGTTGTTCAATTTAATACGTGGGATGGATTGTAAGCAACCTTTCAATAATATTTATTAAACCGAGACAGTTGGTTGACTTAACTTCAATTTCAGATTGCGAGTTACCTTATACTATTAAAAGAGTATTGTCCGCGGATCCTATTAAAGTACACAGTACCGGCAGTGGCAAGGAAAACAACTATAAGGTATATTGCAAAATTTAATCAAAATCTGTTCGGTAGGTACGTGAGAGAGTAACAAACCAAAGCCGAGTGGCATCCCTTTTCGGGGCAAAGCTGCTTTAATGATTCAAGTGTCTAATTTGTTTTTTTATGTCTGTGCTGTTTCGTTAAGAATTTCTGTTTTTGTTAATTGTTATATACTAGTTTTAATACTTTCTTGTTCGCTCTCTCTGTGTAACGTTGTCTTTGTTCGAAATAAAGCTTTTTTTCTATTTCTATTTCTATCTAGCGGTACTTAAAAACTGTCACTTTTATAATATAAGTAGAATACGGTGAAGTATGTGTAAATTGCAGTCACGTCGGGGAACTGTGGCACTGACACCAAACATATTCCATATTCTGGGTCGATGGAGTAGTCAAACGGGTCGAAAGTCGACAGAATCAAACGAAAATAACAAACTTGAAAACTCTATAAAAATTAGGACCTAATTCAATATTATTGAAATAAAATAAAATAATATGGTCATAATGATATGGTCATCCTAAGCGCCTATGTTCATCTATTATTCCATCAGGTCATAAAATTCTTTCAATACTATTGAATTATGTCCTAATTTTTATCGAGTCTTCAAGGTTGTTATTTTCGTTGGATTCTGTCGCTAAAAGAGTTACAGACGCATTGAAAATAATCGGTTCGCTGGACTTGCGAGGCGTACCGCTGAACATATTTAGTACATCTTTAGGTAAGTCCGTAGTAAGAGGTGCAGTAGTATCATGCGGTATTTCAGCCGAATTTGACATGACCGAGAAGCGGTATCGGCCCAGCCGTCGTAGTGAGCAGACGTGCTCTCGTCTCGAACACAGCGTACGGCCCCCTCTACTGCGCATTAGTCACGACACGAAGGCAGGTGGCCGATGATTGTACCGGAAACGGGACAATAGCACACCTGCATAGTGTTGTTTGGTAGCGAAATTGGGATAAATAAACTTGTTATTTTCCCATATTGTTGCACACCTGTTGCTGACTACAACAAAATAAGTGAGTCAGGCGACCGCCCCACGCAGGAGCGGTCGCCTTAGGGGCACGCGCGACAGCTGTCAAGTAATGAAGTCAGAGTAATAACTGTTTGTTTCCATTGCTTTAGTGAAATATGCCGAGCCCCAGATGCGACAAGAAATCACCATCACTGCCGAAGCTAAGGATGGAGGGACGAGCCCGCACCTTGTCGATTTCGTCGTCCAGGAGCGAGCCAAGCACCCCAGCAACGGCAGGTATAAGCCGACCTTTATTAAGAGACCAACACCCATTGGCGGGGGCAATATACACCGCCACCAAATCATTTCAAAGCCGCCAAACCTCGGCTAAATCCGTCATGCAACGTGACGGGAGACCTTCGGCATCAGGAGAGAGGGCTACTCCGAACCCTCCTCCCGTATGTAGCCCGACGGCTCCAGCCATCGTAGCTCAGCAGACGGACAGCCGGAGTTATGCAGAAACGAACCAACACCTTCGGGGCGCCCTAGAAGCCCTAAAGGGAAGTTTGAACTCAGACACGTTCGAAGCCATTCAGGGGGAATTAAGGGCGAAAGGCCATCTCCCGCAGGACCCCAGAGAAGCCAACCACCGTGGTCTGGGTGCAGTAAAACGCCCCCGACCGAACGAGCCACACAGCGAGCCATCGAGCAGCTCGCCCCCCATGAAAAAGGCGCAGGACGGATCCGCGGGCCCTTCGAGCCCGAGTCC
>JAFELO010000065.1:315518-339003 GCA_017140195.1 Eumaeus atala
AGCGATAAAGTTTTGCACTTTATTTTATTTGATTAAAACTATATTATTATTTGTATGTGAGTTCCTTGAAATCATTGAGTGGCAGCCCTAACAGAAAAGACCAAGAGCCCAGAATCCTATAATCAATTGTGTTGTCTCTTCCTCCCATCTGGCGGTTGGCCGTGACCGGACGCATCACGCAAGCTCCATATAATCACATTATTTCCGGAGGACCAAATTGTAATCACGTTGCCTTCGGTTATTTATTGCAAATGGTGTGTTTTTGGATATTTACGCCATTGTTATAAATAACAATGTTTGTTTTGTTTTATTGTTTTAGTGTTACGGATCCAAAGTGGCTGTTTTTCAGTTTCGATTCTCAATTATAATTGACAGCGGTCGTGATTCAAACACCGCTGATAATAGTATATCTGTATCTTTTATAAATTAATAATTCCATGATTATTAAATATATATTAATCGTCTATTTTGTGTAAATATAATTAATATTAGGTGCTTTTTGTACTCGCTCTTAATAAGGAGAGGGGACAAAAGAGCAATAGGATGACGCGGTTTTGCGCACGGGGCAAGGGACGACGACGGGAACCTCACCAAATTACACTGTCCCAAAGTAGGTGAGGTTGTCCTGTAGTGCCGGACAACCCCATCTGTGGAGGTGGAGTCGGTCCCTTTGAGGGCTGACTAGTCTTAGAGGTGCTATGATGATTTGTTATTACGGAGAACCTCACCAAAGGCGGCTATGATGTCACTCGCGGTGGCTCTTGTGAGTATGCAGCACTACAATGTGCCGCGAGCACCACACACCACTGGACCCCACCCAGGGCCAGTGATGTAAATACGTTTCCCCGCGTAAAAGAAGAAACTTTTTAAAAAGGCTAACTGTTGGAGTATGTTCATGATTACTTACGTTTACAGACATCCACATAATTCTTATACAGAAATTTAGATCCCTGCAAAACGCCACCGAAAAATTTTAAGACTCTTAAAAAGTGACAGAGTATTTTTTAGTCTGCTGCTATTGAGTGAGAGGAATCTCCCGGTTATTAAGTTTGGCACTACCGCGATTTGATTGATACATCAGAAATGTCGACAACAATAAGTTTGTATATGTTTAAAATAAGTAAAGTGAAGAAATTTGAATGGAACAATACGCCTTAAATAAAAAAAATCCGCTTACAGTTTCACATATTTGTCTATCAATACAAATCAAATCGAAATAAAAAGGTAAGCATGGTATGTTAATATGCAATTGAATATATAAATAAAAATTGTTACCGAAACATAAAATACATATCTGGTTAGATGTTTGTGATCAATAAATGTCTGAAGATATGAAACAGCAAGGTAAAACGATGCCAGTCAGCGGTATTATAGGTTAAATGAAACTTTCGTAGTGCCAATTCATGTTTAGGAAACATTTTATTGCATTACTGCTAGATATAAACTGTCTGTTATGCGTTGCGGGCGTGATTCAATACGAGAGTTCTCTGAGTAAACTCTCCTTTATGTGTTAAGCATTTGGTGTTTCCTCCTGGTTGGTTTTCAATTGAAAATATTACTCATAATAATTAAACTAACGCGTCGCATTTATTAAAAGTTATTATTTCTTATATTTTTCTCCATATCTGTGGGTGGAGTTCTTCGAAATGAGGCCTTAATCAGAATCGGTTTTTCTTATGTGCGGTTCCATAAACACTCCGGGACTGCAAAAACTGTGTCTATAAATACGCTACTCATATACATATTTTTATAGTTGTGTACAACTTAGTACGGATGACTTTCACATTTGTTCATTTGTTGTATAAATAATTTAAGCATAGAAAAACATAAAATAAGAAAAAAATAAAAAATAAATCAAGACTACTTAGAAATCATTTGAAAAATTAGAGAATGTTACTGTATTTATTACGCTAGGATTCACCCAATCAGGCAAACGTTGTCCTGCTGGTTTGGGTGTAAAGACCTCATCACTTTGTCGTTTTGAAAACAGGTAGTAGTCGATTCTCAGACCTACTGAACATGCATGTAAAATTTGTTAAAAATCGTTAAAGACATTTCGGAGGAGTAAAGTAACTAACATATAAAATATTATAGGGAGGACTAACGAACCGCTGAACAGTTCCGAGTGGCGTGGGTGGCGTCAGCACCTAACTGGACTGATAGTTCATAGTCCCGAGGCACCTGGCCAAAGGCACTTGAGGTGACTTCGGTGGGTCTTCAGCATTACAAAGTGCCGCGAGTGCCACACACCACTGAATCCCCACCAGAGCCGACGATTGAGTGTAAGGGCGTTTACCCGCGTTACCAAAAAAGGAAGAAACCATATGGAAGTTGGACATCAAGTTCTTCCATTTAAAATATTGTCTTTTCGCACATACGCATGGTGTTACTATTTAAGTGAATAAATGTTAAGGTAACATACAATTTTTTTTTAAGACGTATGGAAAATTTTAAACACCCATACAAACAAAATCTTTAACTTCAAATAATTATTAGAAAAAACGATTCAAAAATATACAATAACTATCAGGAAATAGCAGAAAAATCAATGAATATGTTTATTTCTCATGTGATTATCCGAAAAGGATTTAGTAGTTTATAAGAAGATTAATTTCTCTTGAGTCCGAAACTCAATGAAGATCTTAAAATTCTTTTATAACATTTGTCTGGGCAATGTACTTTGACAAAATCTTCATACATCTTTTTTGTATAGCAGAGGGGGCCTCACCGGACCGTAGCCTTTAGACTATTAGAGATGCCCATAGACGTCTGCAATATTGTCCCGTAAATTTTCTGTTACACAAAGAGATGCAAACGAGCATACAGAACCTTATATCAGCTACCATCGCCCATGAACATCCGCAAAATTACTAAGGCGATTCGTTGCCCTCCATTCGTCCCCTGGGCAACCGGCTACTCACAAACCGCATGAAACGTGACAGCATAGTTGTCACTTTGCGGCGGTTATAAAAATAGCATGTGAGACAAATGAGCTCTGTACGACGGTTAGTTAATTCCGGAACCCATAAATATCCGCACAACCAGAAGGTGTAGCCGTAGTGTCGCTACCCTTTAAGCGGTTATTCAGCCAGGAATTACGAAACGCAAGAAACGTGCCAAAGGCACTTTATGCTAAATACGAGTATAGAAAATTACTTAAGTGGTAAATCTCCTGATCCTTAAGTATAAGACACAAAAGTCTTCGCTAATCCGATGAGCTCCAGAGCATCGCCAACAGGGTCTCTAGGAAAAAAAATGTCTCCCCTATGCGTCTCCACTGCATCCAAATGTAAATGTAATGACTTCTAATAAAAAGCCGGCCAAGCTCAAGTCGGACGTTCATATGCTAATATATACTCTGCATATCTTATTACTTAGTAAATATCAGTTTGATTCATCCACGCGTTCTCGAGTAAAGGTATGGAGACACGTGCAGACGGACAGACACGCATCAAGCGAACAGACAGAGATAGAAAAAGAATGGGCGATGAAAAAATTTGAAGGTTCCGTTTTTTCCTTTTGAGGTAAGGAACCCTATAGAGATGACAAATAAACTTTAAATGAGTTTGTATTGGCATATTTCAGAAGTATAATTGCAACTGTTACATTTATAAATTTATTTGTGCTGTAAGTTTATTTCTTCCCGATTTTATAAATCTAGGTCAATGGGATAAACACCTAGATTTTGATTTCTATTGTCAAATTGTATGCTTAGACTGCCATGTTACCTGCTTTCGGAGAGTACTACGATTTTTAGAGCTCTTAGAGGTCTTAGTTAAATGACGTGAATTCCAATTTAATCCTATGTTAGGTTATTTATATAACATTTTTACATTCCAAGTCATACGGTACAGATAGGTAAACGGACAGAAAAGTAGACATATATGTAGATATACATATATACAGACGGATAACAAATTAGTAATAGTGGTTCCGTTTTTCCTTCTAAGGTAAGGAACCCAAAATCCTAGTTCAATTCATCATGAAACCTTTTCGCTATTTTCGAAAAAAAATGAATAACGTCTGTGAACCCACACAATAGTACGACGATTATAATCTGAGTTAAAGTTCCATTTGCTCGCTGATCAATTTACGATACAGCGCTCTCGAGGGCTTCCAAAATGTATTTCCGATAGTATGAATGGTGTTGTTATACGATCACGATTAGCTAGCGTTATGGCTTACAAGTGTGTGTATGTAATGTATATGCTACGCGACAGTGCCACCTGTCACATGTAGCTTTATAGTATAGTGGGGCGAACGAGTAATCGGATCCCTTATTGGTTGTCGAGACCCAAGAACAACCGTATAATTACTATGCAAATGTATTGCTCTCGTTTCCTCCACCCCCCTCATATGTCACCGCGGCTACTAACAAACTGTACCACACGCGACACCGAGGATGTTCCTTTACTAGGGCATCATGGAAGCAAGACGTACCTGGTCATGCCGGTCCAATGCATCACGGGAAATAAATATTAAAAAATATATAAAGAAATATTTACAAAATATCAGTTAACCGACTTAAAAATGATTAAGTTTGCGCAGAAAAGTTGAGAATTTACTAAATTGAACATTTGATTAATCAATACAACTTTGAGAAAGATTGGTGTAGTCTGTGTAAAAGTTTTTCGCAATGGTAGCTGTAATGAGTACACAAAGTAAAATTGTTGAAACTCGAGAATTTTTAGTTAATATTTTAATTCTTATCTATGTTTTGAATTTTATGTTGCGAAAAATTCACACACTATTCACACATGGGCCAGTTAGGTTCTGGAGTGGAGGCCGCGCTTAGTAAAACGAAGTGCTGGTCGCCCGTTCAGCAGGTGGGAAGACGATCTCCGTGCAGTAGCCGCTGCGGGATGGATGCGAGTAGCAGGAGATCGGTGGTCTAGGCGTCCATTGAGAGAGGCCTATGTCCAGCAGTGGACCGATAAGGGCTGATAATGATCATAATGATTTACGATAACACAATTATCGAATATTATGTGTGGTATCTCAAACAGTAGCTCATTTCAATACCGTATATAATTTAATATGTGAGTTGTGTATATGCAGGTAAATTTGGGGTTATGAATTCCTAGTCGAGTTTTAGCTAATGCGGTCTTCTATACCATTGTTATAAAGAGGAAGGATTTGATTTGATGTTTGTTTGTTTGAAATGAATAGGCTCCGAAAGTACTGGACCGATTTAAAAAATCTTACACCGTTGAGAGTGCTACACTATTGAGAGACTTAGGCTACGTTTCATTTTCAAAGAAAAAAGGGAGATTCCTTAAAGGCCGGTAACGCGTCTGTAAGACGCCTGGTCCTGCGAATGTCTATGGGTGGCGGTAGTCACTACCCACCTGCTCGATATCCCCCTATCTCATTAAAAAAATGCTTGACAAAACTTGAAAAATCAAATCCTAGATGTAAAAAAATAATTGATTGATACTTCAATATCTTAACATCACCTTTTAAACAATTCGACTCGGACATTCCATTCTAAATATATCACGAGTTTAAATAATCGAAAAAGCTCCGCTCGGCTAGGTCTGCATTGAAGAGGTACGGGTGGAGCATCAACATCACGATATTAACTTGCCTGGTGGTCAACCAGCTACCGAGGATACCGATGATCTCAACAAATTTGCAAATCCCATTTAAACGACTTTAATTTCCGGTAAAAAAACATCTTTCGCATTAACAATTAAAAAGTCCCAACGTCAAACCTTCGAATTATAAATAAAATGTTGTTTACAGGGAGGCTCTTACTCAATAGATTAAATAGCTTCTGTTTTACAGTTATGACCTTTTAACAATTACTATAAGTATAAATATTATAAAAGAAATATTGAAAAATGTAAAAAGGTAAAAATTATATATAAAAAAATATTTAAAAGAAACAATGTAAACACAAAAAAAGTTAAAGAAAATATATTCTTTTGTTTTCAATTAATGTTATTTTTTTTAGAAACCCACTGTAAAACATTGTGTATGTTCATTTATTACATTATTATGCCCGTGCCCGTCCTCTTTGTCTCTGATGCTCAGCCTCCATGTTCAAAGCTAACTGGAGTGATGTGAAAATTACAAAACACCACTATCCATACCAATACTTACAGTATTCTGTGACAGTCTGTCTGTCTATTCTTCTATTCTAAATGAAATTTGGTACCATATAGTTCAGAACTGGCGTTCTAACAGGGGTTATTATATAAGTCAATTCTTAGAACATTAAAATGGGAGGTGAAAGTTAGTAAGAAAATCGAATCTAGGGACTGAAAAACTAAAATGTTGTATCACATACGAGCATTGCTACATTAATAGCCCAAATATATATATATAAATAGTATAAAAATGTTGTCCGTAGTAACATTATACGCCGACGAAGCCGCGGGTACACAGCTAGAAGGCTATATTTCATAGTCACTGTAACCCGAAGCGAACGAGCTCGGGTCGCTGGTATCCATATGAATTAGCCATTCACACAGGACATGTTATGGAGCACAAGTGTTTGCACAGGCACAAGCGCTCTCTTGATTCCCTCATTCACACAGGACATGTTATGGAGCACAAGTGTTTGCACAGGCACAAGTGCTCTCTTGATTCCCTCATTCTCTTATTCCGATGAGACGGCAGTCTGTCCTGTCTGGGCGTCGAGCTCTCTCAGGCTCGCGGGTGTAACACCGCCGACTGACTTCGAACTGTTACTAGATTTGAAAAATCCTCCATTGCCTCCATGCTCCAATTTTTGGTCCGACGATGGTATCGGCATAGTAATTATGTGGATGTTCGTGGCATCTATTTCTCGTTTGCCCCCCTATTCTATATATATATAAAAAAAAACAAAAACTAAAAGTGGTTTCATGCAAATTGTCTCTTGGTACACATGTAGCCCACAAGATGAATTAAGTTTTTTATTTAAAAAAAGAGTTGAATATTACGCGGTTGAACCGCACCTTGGGGCTCACTTAGTGTGAAAATAAATTGTTCATGACGCCTCCACTTCAACTTGTTAAACAGATTTTCATGTATTTTGACGTATATGATATGAGATAAAATGTACGAGAAATAAATATATATAGGATACTTTAGAGGTGGAACCGGCTATTAAGTTTTGAGGTTTACTCCAAAAAATTTGAAAAGAACATGAGAAGTAACATCGTGTGGAACAGTGATCGAGTAATCGAACGGCCACGTATCGCGCGTACGTTTCACACGCCCCTTTTTTTAGAGTTCCGTACCCAAGGGGAGTTATCGGACCCTGTTACTAATAATGCTAGGCAGCCCCTCTGAGCGTCTGTCCGTCTGTCCCCATGTATCTTATAAACAGTGTTAGCTAGACAATAATTTCTTTTGCAAATTATGTATTTCACTATTTGCTGTTATGACAGTAAAAAGTAGAATACATTAATTGTCTACGCCCATTCGACTATGTTCATAAAGATTTTTTTTGCCGTTTTTATAAATAATGGCACGGAATCCTTTGTGCGAGTTTAACTCACACTTGGCCGGATTTTTTATATTTAATCAACAAAGAGTCGAACAGCTGGGTTGGTACGAGTATTTAGTCTGGCCATAGATACTGTTACAATTAAAAATTAAAAAAATTACATTTGAGTTTGAAAACTAAACCTCAAATTTGAGTTGAGAAAACACAATGAACAATAGTATAAAAATGTCAGTATTTATACGATTGTTCATTGCGTTTTCTCAATACATTGTACAATATTTAGCGATATTAGAATAGAGTCAGGAGAGTAAGATAACAAAATTTCAGTGATTGCATTACACAAAGTAGGCATGGAGCCAAATGAAATTATTAAAACTCTCCATACACTTGGTATTAGTCAAATGTTTGTGTACCGAGCAATTAATAGGTACAACGGGACTCCCTGTTTGTGACAGAGACAGAATCTGGTCGTCCACGCAGTGTTCGTACGAAAACGGTGGTCAAAGCAGTAAGGGAGAGCCAAACAATTTATCTCTGGAAATGAAGATTTTAAGTGCTGACTTAGGACTGTCAACCTATAAGACACACATTGGTAATTTTTAGCTCATAAATGAAAGATAAATAGGGTGGTAATATCGAAACAACTATCGGAACGGTACGCAAAGGTAGGTAACATAAAACTTTTATTTACGGACTTTAATAAACAAAATGACCGTATTTATGCTCAAAGTTATAGCAAAGATTCTTAATTATTCGATGTGGTGCAACGTGAGCATTATTCGACGTCAGTGACTTCCTTCATCTAGTCCCGACCCTAATCCATCGGATTATGATTAATGGTCAGTTTTAGAGAGTACAGCTGGCTCCAAACGTCATGATGTTTTGAGACCTCTAAAACAATCCATACGATTGGCAGTGAAGAATTTACCCATGGAAGGAGTGCGTGCTTGTATTGATAACTGATCTCAACATTTAAGGGACTGTGTTGCAGCCAATGGAGACCACTTGGAATAAGCTTTTTGTGTTTGTGTATTAAACTAACACCGCAAAAGTAATAAACGATGCAAAAAAAATGTTGTCTTTTATGCGGTCTAAGTCTTGTTATAAAAATAATTAGCATTCCAATGATTGCCTCCATTGGAATGCTAATTATTTTTATAACAAGACTTACGACGAACACGTCCGGCAATTTTGTGTAATTGTGTTACAAACAAACAAGCTTTTGTATTTATAGTGTTATTGCTGTGTAGTATAAACAAAGTTGTGCAAAAGTTATTCCGTGGTCCCACGACGCTCCAACACAAGCTGGCGTTAAGTTGGTCAAACGTTTGTATTGGTGATATCCGTGTGTGGCATAAAACGAAAATATATTTTTATGACGTGATTGTAGATGGATAAGCCTAGCTGCAAACACAAAAAATTATGACTTCATAGAAACTTTACTAGACGTAGTAATTAATGTTCTGAATGGGCAGAGCATGCGAGGGAGACAGCGTATCAATTCGTATCTTTCGCTTCATCGGGCGATGTTATAGAACAGCTATGCTGCTTTTCACATGGCTTTTGAGGGCCCTGGCCCATTGGAGAGGAGAGAAAGGCAACAAACACGTCTACTTAAAATTACACAAATGCCCCAAAGGCAAATGAGAAATCCGAACATTTTACACTCTTATACTATAAATACACTTACTGATACATCATGAGGGACAATATTTCAGATTTATACATAACAAAGAAGAAAGAGCATTGCGAAAGAACTAGAAATGCATGCATTCTTTATTATTATGCAAAATGGTAGCCGTATTGATATTCCGAGCATCGATGAACTGAATACGCTATATATATATATATATATTTATGACCACAGAACAGAGAAGACACCGTTCTGCGTCTATAGCCTTCACAGTATCGTCGGTTCTCAGTGCTATCTTTAGATCAAAGAATCCTTTCATCCATGTTACATTAGTGCGTCTTGTGGCTCCTACCAGGCTTCTATTTTTGAAGTTATCGTAGGGATAGTCTATTTTAGGTGGAACTTTTGTTTTTCAATTACGCAGACTTAGATCTTAATACGATCATCATATCAAATAATCTTGTCATCCATGTCATATTAGTGTGTGTGTGTGTGTGTGTGTGTGTGTGTGTGTGTGTGTGTGTGTGTGTGTGTGTGTGTGTGTAGCCTTTCCTACATTTCTACTATACCTACATCATATTTTTGAAGTTGTTGTCGTGATTGATAATTTATAGGTATGATTGATAATTGATAATTTATATATATTATATATATTTGTATATTAATATTATTATATTATATATATTTATATATTAATATTATTATATTATATATTATTATATTTATATATAATTATTTGGAGGATCTTTAATCTAAATTAGGTACGATTAGTTCTATACTGTGATATCCGATGTGAATTCCTTGCTCTGCTTTTTCTTAGATATCGACAGCATAATGTTCTATTAACTAGTAGTAATCACATCCAACCACAGTCATCAAGCGCTGCGTTCGAGTTTGGGGTAGGACGAAAAAGTGTATTGGATGTGTGACCAGTTCAAAGCCAGAGCAATGTTGGTTTACCCCGCTCGTTAAGCCGTCGGCCCCTTGTGTAATAGTCTCCGCTTGTGTCGCATTGCCGTCTCATTGGAGTGAGAGAATTATTATATTAAAAATAAAATGATATACTGCCCTAGCCCTAATTCAGCTAGATTGATATTTTTGTTATTATTTTGAGATTACAATTGTTTTTACAAAATGCATTTTTTAATCTGTAGAAGCTTAGCTAGCTTTTGTAAGAGCTTTAAGTGAACATTATCGTGATCAAATAAAACTCATTGAACTCAAACCTTTTCATAAAAAAAAATTCACTATGAATATTCTATACAAATTACAAATAATGGAATTCCTCCAGTATTCTCCAACACTGTGTGTGTTATATGTTATACACGATAAAACTTTACCCGACCATACAGAAACAGATTACGCATGTGGGTGAAACCTTATTGGATCTAGCCTCCACGCTCGCCGGCGTACTTCGATTGTCTTGCCAAATAACGCTCAAGACATTCCGGTAAATGAAACGATCCATCTCGAGGTACTGGAGTAACGGCCAACGCCGCGCTGATGGGAAATTCGATGTTTCGTGAATGTTCTCGATAATTCGATGGTTATCACCAACTCTCAATTCAGGCGCGTTACTAACATGCGGAATTTCTAGGCGTATGGTTTATTATCATCATTGATAAATAATAAAACCTGATAAGTGAGGTATATGTAAGGGGGGAAAACAAGCAGTCAGCAGTGGTACGGCAGCATTAAGTCTCGCCATAAATATTGTAACAAAAAAAATATTGCAAATAACATTAATTAAATAGTTGTGTATGTTAGTTTAATACAAAGATATAAAACAATTAAAAATATAAAAGCTTATTCCAAGTGGACTTCACTGTCTGCATACAGCCCTTTAAACGTTGAGGCCAGTTATCAATAGAAGCACGCACTCTTTCCTTGGGGAAATTCTTCACTACCAATCGTATGTATTGTTTTAGGGACTTCAAATGTTCATAGAGCAAGCTGTATACTCTAAAACCGATCATAAATCATAATACAGCTGATTAAGGTCTGCTCTAGGTGAAGAGTAGTCTTCAGCTCTGATCGAGTGCGGAACGTTCGTTTTAACCAAGATTGGGTGGATCGAGCTTAAAGAACTGGTTCCGAGTCTTGATGGAAGGACCATACTTGGTTATTACTTTGACTACCTTTTTCATACGAACATCACGAGGTTGGCCAGATATTCTCTGTCAAAAACAGATTTTTATCCATTAGTAATGGCATTTGACTAATATAAAGTGTGTAGAGAGTTTTAAAAATTGCATTTGGCTCCTTGCTTACTTTGTGTAATGCAATCGCGGCGATTCTGTTCTCTTTTTTGCCCCACTCCATTTTAACAAAGCAAAATATTGTACGATATATTGGTGCCAAAATGTGAAAACACAATGTACAATCGTATAGAAATGACAGATTCCAAATTCAAATGTAATATTTTTTATTTTTTATTGTAACTGTATTTATGGTCAGACTAAGTATAAAATTATAAAATGTGCCCCATGTCAGGATCCTTACATATTTGCTCTGCTTTCTCCACAAACATTACTCTCTATATACAAACACACCCGTTCCACCATCTTCGGACGGCAAAAACAATGGAATTAGTCAATTCTAGATATTTTTTCTAAGAAAATTCACATAACATTCGAAGTTTGGCGCAATCTTAAAACCTTCCATTATTTTTAATTTTGCTTTATGCTTTTGCTGTTCCAGCTATTTGCCGCGAGGACTAATCCTATTATATTTCAGCTCCGTATTTGCAAGTCCGCAAACAGCTCACGATATTTATCCAAATCTAAGTTGCAATCCTCTTGAGAGCTTTACACTATTGTGTTTCCGACATTATTGGGATTGTGTTTTGTGTGATATGTATGTTGAGGGAACAAATACAGTCATTACGAACATCGCCCCATGGTTTCACCCGTGTAAACGGTGCGGTAAGCTACACGTAGCGTTGTGCTTTACAGCTTACTAGCTCTTGTCCGTCACTCAATCCGCATGGATTACAGACAAAGCCACGATAAAAGTCCGTATTTCCATAGCTTAAGTATTATTCTGAAACATAAGTTACACTATTGCAAAATTTCAAGAGAATTTTTTCAGTAGTTTTTACGGGGAAGCGTAGGAAACATTATAGACACATATATATTAGTAGGATAATCCTTGATATTTTTTGTCTTTTCCTGTGTAATCTGACCTTTTACTAGGACATCCAATAAATAATATGTGATCAATAATTTGTGTCACGGAAATCTCTGTATGAATCATATGCGGATACATACATTCGTCGGTAGTCGTAAAAAGGCTCCGATGTCTCGTTTGCCTCCCTATACTATAAAAAGTGCCACATCCTACTTACTTCTATAGCCTCTTTAAATGGACTTTTTTATATCACAGGCCGAAGAAGAGTAATTAGATACATTTTGTGACAAACGATGCCCATTTATATCTGCTTCCCTCGCCCGACACCCCAAAGGACCTACAGTTGCTCAAAATCACATGAACGTCACTTGGCTGTCGCTGTATGGCAGTGTTACGTGAGAGATAGTTACCTCCCTAGTTGTGCTGGCCCAATTTATCTGCTATGTAACATGGCACTACCTCTTACTAAAATACAGCATAGCATTGCCTCAAAATCTAGGGTAATGCTTCACAATACACTGAAAGGACTTTTTAAATCACATCCGTAGCTCCCGATGAGCGCGTTTAAACAAACCAAACGTTTTTCCAATTTAAGAAAATTGGGGGGCAAACGATCAATCGGAGCCTTTTTACGACTATCGACGCCCATGAACATGCACATATGCGGATATCCACACATCCACATATACACTATGCGGATGGGTTGCAGCCCTTTCACCCGCCTCCAACTATGGGCGACCGGCTACTCACAAACCGCACGAAACGCGACACTGAAGTTGTCACTTTATCGTGGTATTATGTAAGCGAGAGGAACCTCCCCGGCCTTGCCGGACCAATTCCGATGCAATGCAGCATGGTACTATCTCTTGTTCGTTGTTTCGTTGTTTTTTTAACATGTCATAGTAAGATGCTTAACACGCCGAGTTACGGCAGACTTTCAAACGTTTCCCATGATAGGCCACTATAGAAGGATGCATGGCACTACGTCCTCCTTTATTTTTTATTCTTTTGGGACGAAGGGGAATACATTTACGCATGATACCTGATGAGCCGGGAAGACCCCCAGACCTATATTGGACTCGGGTATTAGTTCTATCATCAGCCGCTATTAGTGGAGGGTCCCGAATCTGCAGGCAACAGGACCACTCCAGCGACAGGCTAACATCGGTGCAAAGGCCAGACTTCACCTACTCGGGGGCTGTGCGGCTTCGCTATGGCAGTCCCCACGACGCCGTGACTTGGACCGGGTTCCCATCCCAGCCCGAAACGGAACACCGGGGCACTACTGAAGGTGCTGCAGATAGCGCCTCCGTGGTACCCCCATTCGTCGTCGGCGGGGAGAGGCCGCGTCGGCAGTCTCCTCTCTCACCCACTCGTCGGCTTCCTTCTGGGACATGACGGTCTCACAGAAGGAAGCCACTGCCTGGTAGGGCTCGTCGCTGCCGAGCATCGTGACGATGATGCTCGACTTTGATAAGTCTCCTCCGACAAGTGATGTCAGATCGTGACGCAGCGCCGCCCATCTCGAGCACACCTCGAGGGTGTGCTGGGCCGAGTCCACCGCTGCGTCACAATCATGACAACGAGTCGTCGGCTCCCTGCTAGCCATCCTACACAGATACTCACCGAATGAGCCATGCCCGGTGAGCACCTGCGCCAGACGGAAAGTGAGGGGTTTGGGCCTACGGCGCATCCACCGCTCCAGGACCGGGCGCAAGGCAGCCATTATCTCTCTATCGTACGGCTGACGCGCCAGGTCCTCCCTCCACCTCTACATTAACACCACATGCCCTAACCGGCGGACCCACAGTATCTCATGTTGCGTGGGCATTCAGGCCGAGAGCCCTCCCATCCGAGACATAGGAGCAACTCTCGGCGAGAACCTCCGCCACGAGTTCCCACCCCGGATGTCCAACGACACCGCGACCACCACCTCCCGCCTGTGTTCCGCCTCGACCATCACCGCCCGCAGGCGCTTGAGGGTATCGATCGTCGACCAGTGTGCTCGGAACCTGAACAGTGACCTTGATAGTCCGGGTCCCGTGCCCGTGCAGGTGCCTTGTACCGGAAAAACAGAGTCATGCACTACGTCTTCCTATGCAGCGTGGCACTGCCTCTATCTAAAACGCTTAGTAAGAGGCAATGCAGCATGAATCGGAGTGCAATTAGGCCGGCACGCCTGGGAAGTATCTCTCGCTCACATGATACTGGCGTAAAGTGATGGCTATCCTGTCACGTTTCGTGCGATTTGTGAGTGTGTGGCCCATTGGAGAGGCGGAGTAAAAAAGTACAGCGCATCTATATGACAATAATACGGAGGTCTATTGTATCCGAAGTCGTCAAAAGTTGCTAAGGCTACTATAGTAAACGGTACTGTGAAAACACTGATTAGCTTTATAATATTATTATTCATCAGTTTTAAGCATTCCTCTGCAATACTCCGCCCGTTCTAAGTGAACTCCAAGAGGATTGCGTTCTATTTGTTTTCAACTTCAATCGATGGAGATCGTCATACCAATCTCTCTCCTGCAGCCGCAACCCATAGAGGACGACCATAAGCCTAGGATAGTACCAAAAGTCATGGTCACTCTTGCTGCATACAGAGGCACTCCGCTACCTTGGCCCTGCTATAAGCCCGCCATGTGGGCTGGTAACTATCTGGTGCCGATTCGCTACTCAGAGTGTGGTTACTTTGAGTAAGTGCGGTACTTTTTTTTAATGTGCGACCAATTAAATCTTCATGTTTTCAAAGATAGCCTCCAACCACAAAAAAATGTCGATCATTTCTTTTTTGAGCATGTGACTGGCCCAAAGCTAGGTATGATTTACTCAATTAAAAAACTGCTTGTCTGTGGGTTGGTAAAGAGCAACACATTTTGATAACATCTGGCTGTATAGATGTCAAGTATCGTAGCCTGGTAACGTCTTACGCTATTTATAATATATATATATATAATATGTTACTAAGGGAGCATTTTTGAATAAAAAATTTTTCTCTGATTGTTCATAAAAAAATATAATATAACCTTCGTTCGTATAATCGATTTCGAATTAAATTAAACTAAAATCAATTTACAAGTAACGAAGGAAACAAATTAACAACATTTCATTTCTTTTGAACAAAACGTCTAAGTTAATTTTCGAATACTTAACATGCGAAATGGACGCTTTATGATTCCATAAAGTATTTATAGAAATATGAAATAAAATGGGAACTAAAAGTTCTCCAAGTTTTAATTGTATTGCTTTGTGTATTGCAGCTTGACTGGTAGCGAGAAGCTTATATATATTAATTGAACCTATGTAACTTCAGCTACTTAAGTTTACTAGAATGAAATAAATTCGTACTTAAAATAAATAAGACTAATATTCGCCGAGGGGTCAAAATTCGATACCAATTATAAAAAAAACCTTTCCTAAAAATATACTATTAAAGCGTTGATTAACAAAAAGTGTGTATGTGCTTGTGTATACGTAATACTGAACTGCCTCGTGATCTAGTGGTAAGCATGTTCAACCACAGACGGGAAATCTCGGGTTCTAATCCCGGATTCGAGCCATACAAAAGTGCTATCAGGTTTTTTCAAATTCTAATAACTGCCCGGAGTTAGGAAGTTGGCGGTGTGCGGCCAATCCGGCCGTGTTCGATTGCCGTCCCATCGGAGTAGGAGAATGAAGGAATAGAGAGTGCACTTGTGTCCGCGCAAACACTTGTGCACCGCAACATATCCCGCGTAGATGGCGGCTCTCTCAATAGAGATGAACGCTGTAACCTAAACTCGGCTATGATGACATTCTTGTTATTATTATACGCCATAAAATTTATACTTTGGCGTAGCAAAAGAAAAGCTAGAATGTTGACTATAGCTAACTTCGGGTGTCAGATTTTCATGACGGTGCGCGCGCGCATCGTAAAAAATTACTTTAATCATTTTTCCCTAACGCCCTAAAAGATGTATAACTTAGAAAACTCTTTTGAAAATCAATGATAAAAATCAAATAATTATTGGGTTATAAAAACTTTCATAAAAAATGACTTACACAAATTGAATGTACGCATGATAGTGCGTCTGTCATTTTATTTCATTACTAGCAGGCAGTCTAGGCTTCGCACGGATATTACTCAAAATGTGGCAAAAAAATCATGAATAGTAGTAAAAAACAAAAATTTCAGCGTCGTAAACGTTACACGTTTAATTTTAACATAAGTAATTTCTGTGAGACTTTACTTTGGTATTTTTTCACACCCTTACACCATAAAAGTTTTCATAGTTGAATATCGTTTTAGAAAATATTATATAGCATGTGTTCATCATAGATACTGTAGGATTCTAATGGTAAAGTATTTTTTAATTGGATTCATTTGTTTCGGAGCTAATTTAATGCAAACAAACCAGCAATAAAATGTTCCTCCTTATAATGTTAGTATAGAAAATAATACTGTCTAATGCATACTGTTCAAAGATTTCTTTTTCAAAGATCCACCATACGATCATTTTAAAAAAAGGATGTTTTTTCCTCTACTTAATAATGATTATCTATCATTATATAGGCTACGTCCAGCGGTGGACCTTGTGGCTGCCGGCTGATAAGGATGATGATGATACAGATAATGTAATGCGTGTGTGCAACCGATCAGCTAGTGGACCTGTACCACCTGGTAAGTAATTGTTAACGCCAGTGCGGGAGATAATCGGTCGTATTTTTATAAGAGTTAGTCCGCTGCAGCGACGTAGAACACTTGTAGGTGAATCGGACCAGCACGACCGAGGAGCTATCTTTCGATCACATGACACCGCCTTGAGGTGCCGTGCTATTGCATTTGGTGTGGTCTTCACAAAGTGTTCAGATGCCCCATTGGAGGCAAGGAGAGCCAACGTCCACGGGGGCGGGTAGCACAAAAGTAGATTTTACGTCGGCACCATTTTCCCACTACTGTGTAATGCTACATAATAATTGCACAATAGTTATTTCCGCAGAAATGACTAAAATACTATTTTGTTTGCTGAATTTGTAATTTGTATAATTTTTCCTAGTGCTAACGATCTAAGTATTATCGCAAGTTTTGTAATAGTTCTCCCTTTTTTCTTTGTTTTGGCTGAATTATAGAAGCATTTCCAGTTCATTTGTAACCTCGTTTAATATCACATTAAAACTAAAGTCATATTCGAAAATTATGATAATGAATAAAAAATATATTAAATCTCAGCCCGAAATACAAATTGTGCTATTTAGCTTGTAAAATGAAATAAAATAGGGAAACGCAAATGGATGTAGTGCCAAATATTCATCTCCTGTGGTGGTCTTTGATATATATTTGGACTTCATCCAAATGTGTTGAATAGGAGAAAAACTTTAAATTTAAAGTGTCGAAACATGCAAATAATACAACAGTTCTATATTTAAAATGTTTAGAAATATAATTGTTTTGTACGAAAGTACGCTTGGAAGGATGAAGGGCTTGACGCTTCCACGCGTTTCCGAGAAAAAGATCTTGATAGATGAATTTAAAATGGTGCAATGCTCGTAACAACCTTTAACATGGAACCCTTATTTAGTTAATGTATACGGTCCTTTCATATGAAATTGGCGTTTTTCGTACTGGCCATTTTAATCACGAATTTGTCCTCTTTGGCAAGGATATTCGAATTCAAATTTTTACAGCTATTTTCTCATGTATATGTGCTTCCCTGGCCGTCAATTATTTTGTTTTTTTTTTCTATTTACACTTTCGTTCTGAATTCATTTCGACCTGCGGAACCGACTCCGTGGAGGGTCTGAGACCCAAATTGATAATGAAGAGTTGAAAGCGGATTCACGGCAAACCAAGTCCGACTTAGTTGCAGGGTGTTAGTGATAAAACTGTTTTAATTCACTTGAAGCAAATTGGGACTGTTAAAAAAGCTCGAAAGGCTACCTCACGAATTGATTGGAGAAAACCGGCAAAAATACTAAACTGGCACAATAATGAAAGCATTTTAAGCCGAATCATTACCTGTGACGGAAAATAGATTCTTTACTATAATTGGAATCGCTTAGCGCAATCCAAATCCTGCCCCAAGCGACAATTAACCCCAAAAACTTTACTTGTAAGGGTTTGGTGGACTAGTGTCAATATTGTTCTACCAGTTTTCTCAAAATCTGGCCAGACTGTTACGGGTGAAATCTTTTGTCAGCAATTGCAATCTTTGATGGAAAAGCTAGCGGCGAAACAACCCGGGCTGGTCAATCACTCCACGCCACTGCTGCTTCATAACAACGTTAGACCACACACTGCGCAAAAACGGCTACCAAATTAGCGGAGCTTTGGAATTGGAAAGTCCAAGACATTCTCCGTACTCCCCGGACCTTACTCCAACAAATTACCAATTTCTTTTCGAAATTTAGATTACTTCTTGCAAAGGAAAAAAAATCAACTCCGATGGAGCAGTCGAAGTCGCCTCCAAATATTTTATTGCTTTCCGTACTACTGGTTTTTCTAGTAAAGGGATAAATGAACAACCTATGAGATGCCAAGAGTGCATAGAAAACAATGATTCATACTTTGATTAATTAAATATATTATATTAAAAAACAATCAAAACGCCAATTTCATATGTAAGGACCTAGTATATAATGTAATACTAGCTGCACCCCGCGGTTTTACCCGCGTAATTACGGTCCAAAATATATCGTTTGGCGGTATAAAGTAGAAATAGTAGTCGATTCTCAGACCTACTGAATATGCTTATAAAATTATGAGATTGCACATGCAATTTTTGGCTTTGACAATCAGTATTTAAAATTGTTCTATACACAGAAAATAATATCTTCTCTATTTTGTGGTTATATATGACAAATGTTGCGCGTCCCATCGAAACGATGTCACTCACGAAATTAACTTCATCTATACTAATATTGAAGAGAGAATAGAGAGAGAGAGAGAGAGAGAGAGAGAGAGAGAGAGAAGAAGAGAGAGAAGACAAAAGTCTTCAACCAATGCGTTCTCTCTGTGATGACCTACGAGGCCGAAATGTGTCTCTTAATTTGGGACAGGTCAGCAAATTTGCGGTAGCTCAACAGGCTATTGAACGTGCTATGTTGGGTATTTCTCTGTCCAACAGAATTCGTAATTAAGTCATAAGGCAGAGAACTGAAGTGTCCGATATCTCATGACAAATAAGCTCGCTGAAGTGGCAATGTGCTGGTCTCGCACACACGCTCAGAAGATCAGATGGCAGATGGGCCAGTATGGTTCTCGAGTGGAGGTGGCGTTTAGGAAAACGAAGTGTTGGTCTAACGTTTACCAGGTGGGAAGACGATCTCCGTGCATAGCTGGTCCGGGATGGATGCGAGTAGCAGGAGATCGGTCGTCTCGACGTTCATTGAAAGAGGCCTACGTCTAGCAGTGGACTGACAAGGGCTGATAATGGCGAGCGATGATGATGATGATGATACTAATATTATAAAGAGGAAATATTTGATTGTTTGTTTGTTTGCATTGAATTGACCGCGGAGTGCCAGTAATAAATATTTTGAAGCTCCTTGACACATCCATGGAGCGTCATTGAATTAAACATAAAGTCGTTTTTAGATCTATAGAATTTTCGTCATCCGTCAATTTTTAAACACAAGTGACCCCTTGTTTACCACAAAATATACTTTCAGCACCAGCTTCATAGTTACTTGTCAGTCGATACAAACTCTTAACTATCATTTTAATGCTTCATTAATTACTTCTAATAGAAACCTGACACCGGCCCTTAAATTGTTTACGTTTCAATATTTATAAAGTTATATTTCTATGAATTTTCCCAACAATTTTGCTAACGATAATCAAGAGTTTATTTTTATTTTCCCAAACCAGTTTTCATGGGCCATACCAGTCACTTACCGCCTTCTTAAGTGAAGTCTTATGTTTAGCTTATTTTGAATGGATATAAGGCACTTTATCTTTTGATGTAACCTATTAAAAACAACTTAACATCAACAAAGTACCCATGAGTTCATAAAAGTAATTTAGATCATGGCGTAGCGTTCACGGGCAGCTGTATAGATGTATTATAATAGTTTACTCGTTATATTTGAAATCTACTACAGTGCTGCAGTATTTTACCTGTTAAGATTGATATTTTCCTTTCAGACTATTTGAAATTTAATGCAAAACAATCTTCCAAGACTATTGAAACCCGACGGTGCAAAAGACGAGCAAATTCATAGTGTAATTTAGTGGAAATCGGATATATTTGTATAAGAAAACCATTAATTATATTATTTCTTTATAGATTTTTCATTATATTATATATAATTTGAGCAATTCAAACAAAAAAAATTGTTATTATCACAGTAGTATAGTCTATTGAACACTTTTGTTTATTCTTCGTATCTAGATGCCACTTTAATATTCACAGGAAATATACTTCACTATTTCTCTATTATATTATCTGTCTGCCTCGTGGTCTAGTGGTGAGTATATTCAGCCACAGTCGGACAAAATTATTATTGGGATTTTTCGAATTCCAATAACAATCCGGTGTCAGGAAGTTTACGGTGTTACAAAGTCGTGCTTCGGCGAGCACGTTAAGCCGGTCCTGCGCCTGATTTCTCTCCGGTCGTGTCGGACAGCCATCCCATCGGAATAGAGGATGAGGGAACAGTCTCTATAGAGTTGGCAACCGTTACCGAAATTTGGCTATGACGACATTATTACATTACCTATGTTTATATATTTATAGTTTAGTGCCAGAGAAAATTGTAGAGGTAACATATTCTTGCAAGTATTCTGATTAATGTAACTAATATTTAAAGCAACAAGGAGCGTTTAATTTTATAATGAATTAACACAACCTCCAGTATATCGTAACATTCAATTACAAAATTCGAAACCTTGCCGGTGTGAGAGCTAGAAATCTATTTTTGTGATTACTTGTTTGTGGATTGGTGAAATATCATGTTTTCGTTTGGGTGATTGTTTTAGATCCAAGTGAATTGTAGATATCCTTCTGTTGTATGATCAATAATACTCACAATTTTCAATTGTTTTCAAAATGACATTATTTTAGTAAGAGTTAGTGCCATGCTGTGTTGCAGCAGAATTAGGCCGGCTCCACCAGGGAGATACTTCTCACTCACCTGATACCACCTTGAAGTGACATTTTCGGTAACGCGTTTCGTACAAGGAGGTACATCAGCGTAGTAATTATACTGATGTTCATGGGCGTCGGTAGTCGCAGAAAGGCTCCGATGTCTCGTTCGTCCCCTATACTATAAAAAAAATAGCATCAACAATTATATCATAATACCTTCACGGTAAAAAATTACTTTTAGTAACCCTTTTACGTGACCACTTTTATTAGAGATTGTGTGTCCTTAGTTTCTAATTAAGAAAAAGTTAAAGTTTTATCACCGAATGCGTAGCACGGCTAAAGCTGTGTAGGTTTGGAATTTCATTTATATTAAGTGAAACTATTATATATGTTATAAGCAGAAAAGAATCTGCAACGTTTCAGCCAATTTTTTTTTTCCTTACTCTGACTACGGGTTTGGATAGTTTTTACCGAAGCCGTGATGCAAGTTTAAAATTTTCTACCCATAATAGTTTGTCTAATCTTGAGACTACAAGATTTTCATGAAGTTACGCCGTAATTGTGTAAATCGGTAAAGACACAATGTTTAACGTACTCCTCCCAAATGGCTTCACCGAATTTTAATGAAAAAGATGATTCTTATATATGTATTAGGACAACTGACAATATATAAAAATTACTCTTTTATATGTATTACATATTATTTTAGGTTCCGGAGTGGAGGCCGCGTATTGGAAAATAAAGTGTTAGTCAACCGTTTACCAGATGGGAAGACGATCTCCGTGCAGTAGCCGTTCCGGGATGGATGTGAGTAGTATCGACCGTATTGGCCTCCATTGAAATGGCCAATGTCCGGCATTGGACCGATAATGGCTGATAATGATGATGTATTCCATTTACAAGGAACAATTTAAATACACATTTTCTGGAGAATTAATTTCAGCCTTTCAGGTTTCCTGTTTTTGCGACGACTTCCCGTTAACCCTCACCTAACTTGGCAGATGGGCTTCCGGATGACAGCCCAACCGGTCGTAAATATCGACTTTATGTTACTCATGGTCGATCCAGAGATAAATAGATTTATCTCTCCAGAAGTTTAGGTTCGATTTATGGTTTATTTTCATGACACAGAGAGCCCTAACGATCCATTTCAGTGGGGAATTATAATCTTGTGTCATAGATTCAACAGCTCTTAACCCATGACCCCACTTATCATACGTTTCTATGTCACAACACTTGTTCTGGTAATACAGAAGTGGAACCACGTAAATAGTTGTTTGAGTTTGTTTACTGAAATATATTTTCTTTTTTATGAGATAGGGGCAAACGAGCAGGTGGGTAGTGACTACCGCCACATAGACATTTGCATTACTGTGCGTCTCGCAGACGCGTTCTCGGCCTTTGTACAGACATTTTGTTTATACTGCTGTTTGTACAGAACTTGGTTGCAATTATAGCTGTTATGAATGTGGTGGGTTATTCCATCGACCAGATGAAAAGACAATGTTAAAATGAAGCCGGTTATCGCCAACGTTAAAGTTAATTTTGAAGATAATTAAAGGTAATAAAGTTATTATTAATTTAAGAAGCCTTATTTTTAGGCTGTGTTTTATATTAGAATCCGTGTTAAAAAAACTTGAATGAATATATTAAGGGAGGACACAGGTGCTAAATCGGCGACGGGAAGGCTCCAAAGGGCTTTTGAAGCTTTGAATAAAATACAATTCGGTATGGTCTAAATCTCAAACGCAATTTTCTTATAGAACAATAGGACAAGCGAGCAGTTCGACTTCAGTAAACTACTGATGTCCGTAAACATTTTTCATTGCACTGGCGTGTTGCCCACCACCTCCGCGGTCACTCTGCGGCAGTATGCCCTGAGCTAAGGATACCTTCCACTCGTTCCAGTTCAATTTGGCTGCAATGTAGTAATGCCATTACCTATCTCTGTGCAGATATTAGTACGCACTACAATAGTCACTAAACACAACTCGCTCATACTTTCCTATTTAAATGTCCTAATGAGCCATTCAGGTACTACTATAAATTAAACACAGTTTCACATTTTAAACTAATAATATTCGCAGCACAATCTAATAAGTCTTCCAGTTAATTAGAGATCGAATTTGAACTATATAGGGATTAACAAGCGTCTGCAATTAATTTACTTGTAATTACGAGTTGGGTACTGTTGCCGTCGGTTAGACAAATGCAATGGCG